>BOPP01000031.1:6602721-6618543 GCA_017312745.1 Gryllus bimaculatus
TGCCGCCCCGAGCTCACCGCAGGCGCGGGTAAATACTCCCGTGGGGTCGCGATTAATGCAGCCTGCATTATTTTAAGAGGTAATCCGATTGGCCCGCGGCGGCTATCGGCCGCCGGGCGGCCGGTGTGTTTGAGCGGGCTTCATTAGGGGTTCACAAAGCGCCGCCGCCTCCGCCCCCCCCACCTCCGGCCTCGCACGAGGGCTCGCTCTGCCTGGAGGCTGCACCGGCCGCCGCCGGCTTCCTCTGTGAGCCCTCGGCGAAACAACGCAATGGGTCGCCGGCAACAAGCTCAGAAAGGGATGCGAATTGGCAACAGTGTAGGAGACCGGCAGTAATAGCGATGCGATACACCGTTGATGGAGAGACAGTACGTGCCCCTCTGTAGCGGTGGTGGTAGTGGTGGGAGTGGTGGGAGTGGCGGTAGTGGCGGTAGTGGCGGTAGTGGCGGTAGTGGAGGTGGTGATGTGTAGTTCGGTGGGTATAGTGGTGGTGGTAGTAGTGGTGGTGGTGGTGGTAGAAGTGGTAGTAGGGGTAGTGGTAGTGATGATGGTGGTTGTTATGGGAGTCAAATATCATAAGCATATTTTGTTAATCGTTTGAAATGTAATGTTATTTTGCATTATTGTCACTTATTAAGAAAATTTGCACAAGTTTTTGGATTCGAAATGAATTGTGGGATATATTTGTAACATAAGACAAATACTACATCACATATGTAATAAGCCTTAGTTCTGTATTCTGTACACATTCACGTCTCCTCAATTCTGAGTGAAGATAAACATTTACTGTCTCAGTGTCTGTCTTGTGTCAAAATGATTTGAGAAAACGCAAATTGATTCAAAACTGTTAAAGAAAATACTGCAAATACCATTATAATGCAAGAGCTTTATGATTTTTAATGATACACACGTTTATTCTCCATTTATCTCCATTTTCTAAAACAATGCTGACTCTCCGAGAGAAAACATTCGCTTACCTACCACAGACCAGCCGGTCGCGTTCAAATAAATTGCAGTTTGCGAACCCGCTCTGGTGTTATCGCACCTATCTTCCTCATTACCCACGAAAAGCATATGAGTCAGCACATAATCTCGCTCTACGCAGTGGGAAGGATGCATATTATTAGGGTATGTTCTCTCTCTGAGACCAGTCAAATTTTCAAGAGAAGCTAAATCAGCAAAATGTATTTGCAACCACGATCTAGAGAATGAATGATAATTTCACGCGATTTCAGGTTCGGTATTGTCTCATTTTCCACGAAACGTACTCAAAAATTAATATAAAACACATTTATACACTATTTATTGATAACACGGCCTACAGTTCCCCGTTTCACTTTCCCAGTTTTACCACTTCTCATTTTCGCTGTTTAAACACTTCTTTTCTTGTGACTGAGTACGAAAGTACTTTTTCCTTTCTCTTTAACATGGCCCTCTTAGAAATTTCTCAGCCTAAAAAAATCGTAATTTCGTTACAACATTGTTAAATTTTGTATTTCTGGGCATACTCGTAGTGGTGCAGTCTCCTCCGTTCTTTTAAAGAAATCCGAAAAGTCTCTGAAGACTCGTGGAATTCATATTCTCATGATTTATCCGCGTTTGCCTCTAATATCCACGTTTCTCTGTCTAGACAGCTGGCTTTGCACAATCCCGAACACAACGCGCTGTCAGAACAACCTTTGTTTGCATCATCCCCTGCGTTTGCACGTGCCCGAGGCCATGCGAACGCGCAAAACTCAGTGATAACAACTACAGACTCAAACCGAGAGTTCCCGGGTTACGTGTTCGGGCGGCGGTAGAATTTCGCCACTAGTTAGGTAACTAGGATGAATTCAAATGCTATCAATAGATCCTAGACACATGCTGTTTAATCGGTAGTTTCCTGTAACTTCTCCGCTCCATGCCTAACGAATTCCAAAACACTACCCTTACAACAGGCGACGGCCTACTCGCGATCTTCCCTTCATCCTTGTCTCTTGTACTCCCGTTACACTCATCTGAGCACTTTCCAACATTTACATAAACCATACTACCACATCTATCGGGAGACCCACCCGAAGCTTCAAGTTTCTCCCGGCCCTAGCTGGGAGAGATACTTAAAGAGGAAAACCGTCGCAAGCCCACCTGTAGGTCGGTCTTGGATCTCACCACGTTCCAGAGGAAGAGAAAGACCCTCACCTCCGTGTTTTAACACGTACTACCGACAACAGGGACTAATGATCAAAGTAGTTAAAGGGCCTGAAACGAAATACACCTGGATAAGTGAATTGGTGCAGCTATTGATGACACTGCAATATCTCTGCGAAAAACCATAGGGTTCGAGTCCCGACAATGGCATGATTTTCGACACTAGCTCGACATAGCTAGGTCGAGTTCAACAGCTGCCTGAAGGAATTTTCTAGTGTCCGCCTGCTCCGATCGCAATCTTCCCGTCTTTATTCTTCTCTCATAGTCTCCCCTTTACATTTATCTGAGCACTTACCCACATTTACCTTACCACATTGTTCGTGGTTTCTCCTATCAAGCCCAGGCGAATGCCGTAGAAATACCTGAACAAACAGGCCACAGGTGGAGAGCGATCTATCCTTCCTCTTTCTTGCCTTTCCTCCATAGACTTACACACACACACACACCTTCACATACACATACACTTACACACTTACACGCCCTACACTTCATCATATCCTGAGAGATCAGTCGGGAGTTTAGATCTCGTCCCAGCTGGAGCGCTGCCCTGCTAGTGGGAGTTACCTCGTATGTCTCACACCTCATATGGTGGTAATAAAAAGACGTGTCTGTCGGTGCCGAATCTCACTATTGAGTGGGGAAAAATTACCGCAACATTAGCTGATAAAAACATGCACTACACTTACTTGACCGTAACAGTTGACGCGAGAACAACCGCCAATCAATCACTCAACAAAATACTCGCTCGCCCCCCCTCCCCCCGCTGCGTTTGTACACGTCGGCGGGCTCGCGAACGGTCGGGCAAAAGCCTCCGCGGGCGGCCACGCGGAGCGCTGGCGGCGGCCGTCGGATCGGATCCCGGCGTCGGAGAGGTCGTTATCTGCACAGCGGCCGCACCCATCCAGAATAACGATATTCCGTCCGCCTGGCGGCGCGCCAAGTTTCTTTGAGACGACGCGCCGCGCCGCGCCGCGCCGCGCCGCTCGAGCAGCGGCAGCCCCCAGGCTTATTAAACGCCCCCCGTAATGCGTGTCCGCCTTCTTGTGGCTCTTAAATTACTGCCCCACATTTCAGCCGTAATTACCATCTGTAAATTTGTGTATGAATTTTTCAAAGCGGCTATCTCTCGCGCCGGCAAATGAGCCGCTGACGAAAATGCCTTCCGCACCCCCCCCCCCGACTCCTGCACATACAATTGGAGTAAAATACTAAATAAAGTGCGTAAGTGGTCCAGAGAGACTTTTATGGAAGGCGCGAGTTCATTTGTTAGGAAATTGGATAACATTTCAACTACCCCGGTTCGCTCAGATTGAGAAAAGCGCCTGCAAATCCATTCAGAGAACATTTTATTTAGTTTGTAATTGAAATTGAAACGTATGCGCGCAACATGCAGACATTTATAACTGAAAATTACCTATTTTTGACAGGTAACTATAAAACAAGTTGTGTTTCACAGTTATTGAACATCAATGACGTGATTTTCGCAACGGAACAGTCCAACTTCACAGCTCGGGTCAAAAACTAGCGTAAAACCAACAAGAGTTATGCCGCTGAGAAGCGCTAGAGTTTTAAGTGCGTTCCTCCAACACTGCTAGATACTGCTTTCGCCTGCGAGGTTTCATTCGTGAGAGGTTTTTAACATCTTAGTACACAGAATCTTTTTAGTGCTTTCCGAGTTTCTCAGCTGGTCCTACGTTTTGAAGCACCTGCTGCAAGACTAACTTTCGCTCCTTGCAGCATTAAAATAATATAATTACGCAACATCTAAAGCGATCATCTGTAATTCCCGGCTTTATTGTCCTTCATAGAAAGCTCCACCTGTATCATATTCACATCAAGTCATTTTGCCGCAAGACTACACATATGCGAGATTTAGTACAATGATTTAATATAAATTGTTTTTCCAAGAAATATGCACCATTAATTTTGGTTATACCAATTTCTTTCGACCAATATTTCAAATCTGAAAGAGATGATCTGCCGGAAATTCAAGAATATAGGTTAATAATATTTTCAGTAATAATGATAATAATAATAATAATAATAACAATAATAATGTCTTTATTAATGGCGAGGCTCAGGCCGTAGGGCCTGCTCTTCCGCCTAACCACTGAATTTACATACATTTAGAGTAGTAACATTTTTTTTACGTCTGGGAGAACAAACCTAGGGACCATCCCGGCATACTCCTTAAGCGATTGAGTAAACCCCAAAAAACCTCAATCAAGATGGCGGCTTAGGGTCGAACATTAATAGAACTGAGTATGTTATACTGAGTAGTGAAAGGGACGTTTCGTGAAAGAGAAAAGAAAAGACATACAGGGGAAGGGGTCAAAAAGTATAAATGATAAATTTTGTGAGGGAGAGGGAAGAGAAAAAAAGCGAAGAAAAGGAGGAAGAAGAAGTAGGCGAAAAAAGTGAAGTTATTTAAGGAACGTTACAGAAAGCTATGTTTAGTTTACAGTAGCACTTTACAAAAATATACAATAATTTTTAAACCAGATGATCACAATACACCATAAGCTAATAACAACAGTAATTTTAAACAATACTGACAGTATTAAGGAACGTAATAACGTTCGTCGACATTAGTTAGGCAGGGAGTCCCGATTTAGTTTTAACTAAATCAAATGTACCTAGGGGTGCAGTGACACGAAGTCAAATTCCACGAATTAATTCGCGCAATTAGTACGCCCAAATTATGTAACGAGCCTTCGTTGAACTGCGACAGAAACCGAGGGCGTGCATGAAGATCTCGTTGAGGGAGGGGCGCCGCCGCTGCCACGCGAAGGGGAGGGGGCAGGTACTTCCAGGGAGCTACTTACTTAGATGGCTCAGGGTATCAATTGGTGTAATTCCAGTGCCTTTAAACGGGAAGTCCTAGTTTCGAGTCCCGACTGTGACAGGATTTTCGACTCTAGATAGGTAGATGGGACGAATTCGGACACTGTCTCGAGGAGAATTCTAACGGCCGGATGCTCTGAGCGGTAATTTTCCGTGTTTTTTTTCTCGATCAATACCAGGTGAATGCTGAAGTAGAACCCTAAAATAACGGACTAAAGGCCACGCGCAATCTTTCCTCCCTTTTCCTAGTCTTATCCTCACCCCCTACACACACACACGAACTACATCATTACACTTGGCAGGAAATCAAACGAGAACTTAGAGCTCATCGCGGCTGGGGGCGTTATACCTAGATAAGATTCGCCGGTTATCCAAAATGTAGGTCAGCAGAGGAACTCACCATCGAGCGGGGTGAGATCACCACAATAAACACACCAGTTGACACGCCTAGAATCACTAGTCAATTAATCAATTAATCAAAGGAGTCTCGTGGCGCTACGCGGGGGCGAGTGCTTCGCCGGGTGACGGCGGCGGTGGCGGCGACTGAGGTAGAAGCGGCGAAGGCGGAGGCGGGGAAGCGTGCGAGAGCGGAAGGAGACCAGGGGAACTGAAAGGTGTGAAGTAGCGAGCGCGTGAAAAGTGGACGAAGGGAAAACAACGAATAGACTGAGAAAAAAGAGGGAGAGAGAAATAATATATTAAGAAATACGAAATAATAATGTGCAGAGAGAGTTTTTCTGTGAAAAAAGAGCCGATTTTCACGATTACAATACTTTCTCCTCTGAAAAAGTAAGCTGATAAAGAGCAAATTACGCGAAAACTGCTAATTTAAAACAAACATGCATGGCCTTTTTAAATAAGATCTAATTTAAATAACAAATTTCATGCATGACAAAGTATCTAAGAATATTGCACTTTTCAATGTTTCTTCTTGCAATTTTTTAATAATACAGAGAGACGGTCGAAAATAAGACCTGCTCCATTATTTTATACATCTAAGTTTTTATCTGAGCAAAAAATTTACAGAAAAACGTAAGAGCCCTTTTTGAGAAAATAATAGTTAAATATTGCTTGCACTTGACAAAAATTTATGCAGAGCTTCTCTTATGTTTAAGAACATTTCCATGACCTTATTTCAAGATGATCCTGTGCAAAACCTATTTTGCAAATCAATAAACCCTCTTTCTTCAATAGTGCAGTAGTTGGAAGACGCCGAAAAACTTCTGAACTTTTGCAATTTTCTAAAAAATCAGATATTTCAATGACAACGAGATTCATTCTATTTATACAGAGTTTATTAAGCTTTTTGATGCCAAAGTTTAATCAAAAAATGTCGAGCCATGTTTGAAGAAAGTTTTAAAATGTTGAGGTATCAGCAAAAATATATGACGTACACAGAAAATTATAATTTGCCTTCAGTAGGTTTAGAAAATAGAGACAATGAGAAGCAGGAACAAGCAGAGTAGAACGGCAGTTTAACTGAGTGCAGAAGAGAGGCGAGCGGAGAACGGAAGCAGATGAAAAACGCCTCAGGCCCGAAGCGAATGTGATAAATGAACGCCAGAAGAGAAGCGGGCAGAGAAATAGTTCGGAAGCTGGGAGCGCCGCCGAAGGAGATAGTGGGGTCATTAGAGGGGCAGAGGAAAGTGCGAAGAGTATCGCAGATGCGAAACAGCGGGATAGCGAGCGCGCTCCAAGCAGATTAGCGGAGACGCGGTCTTGATGTCGTGGGTGGCAGGGGCGATGGCGATGGCGACGGTGCGGCCGCCGAGGCGGGTGAGGCGTTCAGGGCGGTCGGGGCAAGCGGTTCGGGAGTGGCGAGGCGAGGAAGATGGAGAAGGAAGGCATGACGGGGAAGAAGGAAGGGTGAGCGAAGAAGGAGAGGATGGAGGGGGAATGAGCAGCGGGGAAGTGCATGGAGCTGTAAAGCGGGGCGCGGTGGGGAATCGTATGTGCTGGCGGGCGGCGTGAGTCAGGGGTGCGCGGGGGCGTGTAAATTAAACTTGTGCGGGCGGGTAGGATGCGGTGTGCGGCCGGGGTAGTGCGCCCCGGCGTAGGTGGGGCTCCTGGGCGCGGTAGTGCGGGCGGGTAAGTACGTGGCCGCATAGAACTGGGCGTACTCTGGGAGGCGGACGTACTGGGCGGGTGGGAGCTGATGAGGCGGTCGGACGGATCGACGGGGGCGGACGGGCGGGACGGTGGCGGACGGGCGCGGACGGGGCGGACGGCGACGGGTGCGGACGGGGGCGGACGGGGTCGACGGCGCGGGAGTGGCAGGCAGGGCGCGAGCGAGGCGAGCGAGCGACGAGGACAGCGGGGAGGATTGGAGTTGTGGGGCGGGCGCGTGCTATGGGGGACAGGCGGGAGAGGCGTCATGTGTCGACGCCACAACGTCAGCCAAGCCACGCGCGCGCCAACGCGCACAGGCGCTACGCACGACTTGCGCGGGAATCGAATGGAAGGTCAGCGGGTCCTGGAAGCCGAGGCCGCAGGAATGTTGCCCATATAAAGCGAGTTACCGCGAGTCCTCGCCAGGAGAAAAAGGGCGGGAAATGGGAAGGGAGGCTGCTCGGGAGCAGAGACAGGCCAGACATTCTGCTCTTGCCTGCAGGCAGACAGGTCAGACCATTAGCTCCTGCAGAGCTTTCTCTCGAGGCTATCTTTCCAAGAATTTCGCTTTGCATTTAAAACAATTTAAGCTGCTTCGGAAGAATAGATCACAATACCCGGTTTAAGATAACATGTTATTGAATTGAATGCCTTAGTTTACATGGTGAGACTCGGGCCATCAGTGCCCGCTATTCCGTCTGACCACGCAAAAGTGCCTACGCTCCTTTCATATAAACAGAGAAAGAACGGATTTCGTGGGCGAGAAGAAACAGGCGATTTGAATTAGCTCAGAGGCGTCATTTAGGCTTAGAGGATCTGTTTACATGCAAGTAAATCTACTAACATGGACAAGCCGGCTTTACTTCCTCTCCGAAGGAAGGCGTACGAAGATTTTTTCGCCCTTAAAAATCAACGGCTTCGGATCGGCGTTTGAACCCGCCAACTTGGGTACAACAGTCCAGTACGCTAACCGTTACACCATCGCCGACGCCTGTTACTGCTAAATCTTACATTGAATGCTCCGTATTGGAGCAGTCTTATATCACAGTTTTATTAATATATTTATTTTTCAGAAGTAAATTAAAAAGAATAAAGAACTGTAAAGTTAAAACAACAAATAACTATAAAAACAAAAAAAACAAAGAAAAGACAGCCTGTCCGGAGGCTGAGGTTGTTATGGCAGTAGTGCCATAGCGATCTTGTACCGACGGATCGTGGTTTCGAGTCTCACCTCCGGTATGTTTGTACTCGGCACCGGCTAACCATCTGCACAGACCCAGCAGAGACAAGCTGTAAACTCCCGGCAAGTGTGGTAGTGCAAGCCCTTTTGTGAGTGTAATGCTTCAGCATTCGCCTGGAATTGGAGAAAACTACCGATCAGAGCAGCCGTTCGCTAGAATTCTCCTCCAGACAACGACAGAACCCGACCTAGTTATTTGACTAGTGGCGAAAAGCCTGTCACCGTCGGGGTTCGAACAAAGGGACCTACCGTTGAGAGGCACCGTAGCGGAATCAGTTGAATGCGAGAAGGTATGTGCTGCTGTAGTTCCAATAGTTTCGGTCGAACGCGAGCGCAGCGCGAATGGAGGCCCGCTGAGCACTTAGACATGCAGGTCATCGGGGCGATGGGGAGGCGGGCGCAGGTAGGCGTGGCAGGGGTGTGAAGGGGGCGGGGCGATGCAATGTATGGAAGCGCGCCCGCAGCCCCCATTCAGTGCGGTGCGCCCGGTGCCGGCGTTCGGTTTCCACGCGCCGGCGGTCGCCATGCGTCAGGCGTAACAACCTTCACAAATTCGACTTTCCGCTCGTTTTCAAAATAATTCTTGTTAACTAGCGGATATGTTCTGCGCCTCTCTTCAAACAACCTCAATAAATATTCGCCACAACGTTAAATAACGTCTGGTGGTTTTGTGTCGGTAGCAATAGCGAGTTATCTAGTTATTTATTTCCATCGTGCAAAAATATTATAGTAAATACGTTTCTGGGGGTACTAATAAATAATTCCTTAAGATACAAGAAGTAAATAACACTTTTAGACTTAAAATGTCTCATTTCATTGTATCTTAAAAAAACGTATTTACTTCTATTAACCTTTTAGACTTTTGGAATTAAATTCTATTTTCTGTTTGTAATTGTGCATACAGATATACATATTTCAACAATCACGCAATAATGTCAATTCTCCACGGCACGAATTCACATGCAAGTATTTATACATATCTGATGCAGCTGACATACAATTAATTTATTCAATTGCATGGATTTTCTATTTAAATTTTACTACTAATATTAAAATAATAAACTTTAATTAAAGACCTGTGTACAATAGTGACTTAAGCCAGTGACTAATAAACGGCGGCATGGAACTGAGTCTCTTAAAGGACCGGCTTTTTAACGTGACTTGTGACATGAAAGCCATTTCACAGCTCTATGCACCTCTATTGCAACAATAATTCATTAATAAATACCACATCGGTTCATCTTAGAGGAATAAATATAGAAAAAAATATTTAAGAGGCATGAAGAACCTCAGTTATAGAAAGAAATGAGCATAAATAGCACAAAACGTCTGAGATGGGTCAATGAACTCGCACAGAGGAAGCATGGGGTAGTACCACGACGAGAAGCAGGTGGAGAAGAAAGAAATTCGAAGTTTCCAAGGATGTGCTGTGATCTGGGGAGGGAGACAGAGAGGGAGACATAGAGGGAGACATAGAGGGAGACATAGAGGCCTAGTCTTAATCCTCACCCCTACAACACACACACGAACTACATCATTACACTTGCAGGAATAAACGAGGAACTTGAGCTCATCGCGGCATGGGGCGTTATACCGTAGATAAGATTCGCCGGTATCCAAAATGTAGGTCAGCACAGGAACTCACCCAATCGGCGGGGTTGGAGATCACCACAATAAACCAGCGACCAGTTGAACACGCCTAGAATCACTAGTCAATTATCAAATTAATCAAAGGGGTCTCGTGGCGCCTCGCGGGGGGCGAGTGCTTCCCGGGTGACGGCGGGGTGGCGGCGACTGAAGTTAGAAAGCGGCGAAGGGCGAGGCGGGGAAGGTTGCGAGAGCGGAAGGAGACCAGGGAACTGAAAGGTGTGAAGTAGCGAAGCGCGTGACAAAGTACGAAGGAACACACGATAGACTGACGAAAAAAAGAGGTAGAGAAATAATATATTAAGAAATACGAAATAATAATGTAGCGAGAGAAGTTTTTCTGTGAAAAGAAGCCGCCGATTTGCACGATTACAATACTTTGCTCCTCATGAAAAAGTAAGCTGATAAAAGAGCAAATTACGCGAAAACTGCAATTAAAACAAAACATGCATGACCTTTTTAAATAAGATCTATTTAAATAACAAAATTTCATGCATGACAAATATCTAAGAATATTGCATTTTCAGTGTTTCTTCTTGCAATTTTCGTTAATAATACAGAGAGACGGTCGAATAAGACCTGCTCCATTTTTATACATCTTAAGTTTTTATCTGAGCAAAAAATTTACAGAAAAAACGTAAAAGCCCCTTTTTGCAGAAAATAATAGTTAAATATTGCTTGCCACTTGACAAATTATGCAGAGCTTACTCTTATGGTTGAAGAAACATTTCCATGACCTATTCAGATGATTCCTGTGGCAAAAACCTATTTTGCAAATCAATAACCCTCTTTCTTCATTATGCAGGAGTTGGAAGGACGCCGAAAAAACTCCTGAACTTTTTGCCAATTTTCTAAAAAATCAGATATTTCAAGACAATGCAGATTCAAGTCTATTTACAGAGTTTATTAAGCTTTTTTGATGCCAAAGTTTAATCAAAAAATGTCGAGCCATGTTTGAAAGAAAGTTTTTTAAATGTTGAGGTATCAGCAAAAATATATGACCGTACACAGAAGATTATAAATTTGCCTTCAGTAGGGTTTAGAAAATAGAGACAATGAGAAGCAGGAACAAGCCAAGTAGAACGGCAGTTAAACTGAGTGGCAGAGAGAGGCCGACGGAAGAACCGGTAAGCAGATGAAAAAAAGAAAAACGCCTCAGGCCCCGAAGCGAATGTGATAAAATGAACGCCAGAAGGAACGGGCAAGAGATAGTTCGGAAGCTCGGGAGCGGCCCGCCAAGGAGACTAGTGGGTCATTTAAGGGCATGAGGAAAGTCGAAGAGTCATCGCAGATGCGAAACAGCGCGGATAGCGGAGCGCGCTCCAAGCAAGAAATTAGCGGGACGCGGGTTTGATTGTCGGGGGGCGAGGGGCGTGCGATTGGCGACGGTGCGGCCGCCGAGGCGGTGAGGCGTTGAGGGCGGTCGGGGCAAAGTCGGTCGGAGTTGGCGAAGGCGAGGAAGATGTAGAAGGAAGGCATGACGGGGAAGAAGGAAGGGTGAGCGAAGAAGGAGAGGATGGAGGGGGAATGAGCAGCGGGGAAGTGCATGGAGCTGTAAAGCGGGGCGCGGTGGGGAATCGTATGTGCTGGCGGGCGGCGTGAGTCAGGGGTGCGCGGGGGCGTGTAAATTAAACTTGTGCGGGCGGGTAGGATGCGGTGTGCGGCCGGGGTAGTGCGCCCCGGCGTAGGTGGGGCTCCTGGGCGCGGTAGTGCGGGCGGTAAGTACGGGCCGCATAGAACTGGGCGTACTTGGGAGGCGGACTACTGGGCGGGTGGGAGCTGATGAGGCTGGTCGGACGGCATCGACGGGGGCGGACGGGCGGACGGGTGGCGGACGGGCGCGGACGGGGCGGACGGTTCGACGGGTGCGGACGGGGCGGACGGGTCGACGGAGCGCGGAGTGGCAGGCAGGGCGCGAGCGAGGCGAGCGAGGCGACGAGGAACAGCGGGAGGATTGGAGTGTGGGGCGGGCGGTGCTATGGGGGACAGCGGAGAGGGTCTGTGTCGACGCCACAACGTCAGCCAAGCCACGCGCGCGCCAACCGCCACAGCTACGCACGACTTGCGCGGGAATCGAATGAGTCAGCGGGTCTGGAAGCCGAGGCCGCAGGAATGTTGCCCATTATAAGCAGTTACCGGCGAGTCTCTCAGGAGAAAAAGGGCGGGAAATGGGAAGGGAGGCTGCTCGGGAGCAGAGACAGGCCAGACATTCTGCTCTTGCCTGCAGGCAGACAGGTCAGACCATTAGCTCCTGCAGAGCTTTCTCTCGAGGCTATCTTTCCAAGAATTTCGCTTTGCATTTAAAACAATTTAAGCTGCTTCGGAAGAATAGATCACAATACCCGGTTTAAGATAACATGTTATTGAATTGAATGCCTTAGTTTACATGGTGAGACTCGGGCCATCAGTGCCCGCTATTCCGTCTGACCACGCAAAAGTGCCTACGCTCCTTTCATATAAACAGAGAAAGAACGGATTTCGTGGGCGAGAAGAAACAGGCGATTTGAATTAGCTCAGAGGCGTCATTTAGGCTTAGAGGATCTGTTTACATGCAAGTAAATCTACTAACATGGACAAGCCGGCTTTACTTCCTCTCCGAAGGAAGGCGTACGAAGATTTTTTCGCCCTTAAAAATCAACGGCTTCGGATCGGCGTTTGAACCCGCCAACTTGGTAACAACAGTCAGTACGCTAACCGTTACACCCATCGCGCCTGCTTTACTGTAATCTTACATTTGAATGCTCCCGTATTGAGCCAGTCTTATATTACAGTTTTATTAATATATTTATGTTTTCAGAAGTAAATTAAAAGAATAAAGAACTGTTAAGTTTAAAACAACAAATAACTATAAAAACAAAAAACCAAAAACAAAGACAGCCGTCCGGAGGCTGACGGTTTGTTATGCAGTAGTTGCCATACGATCTTGTACCGACGTGATCGGGTTTCGAGTCTACACTCCGGTATGGTTTGTACTCGGCACCGGCTAACCATCTGCCACAGCCCAGCAGAGACAAGCCTGTAAACTCCCGGCAAGTGTGGTAGTTGCAAGCCCTTTTTGTGAGTGTAATGGCTTCAGCATTCTGCCTGCTAATTAATTGGAGAAAACTACCGATCAGAGGCAGCCGTTCGCTAGAATGTTCTCCTCAGACAACGACAGAAACCTACCTAGTTATTTGACTAGTGGCGAAAACCCTGTCACCGTCGGGGTTCGCAACCAAAGGGACCTTACCGTTGAGAGGCACCGTAGCGGAAATCAGTTGAATGCAGAAGTATGTGCTGCTGTGTTCCATAGTTTCGGAACGAAACCGCCGAGCGCAGCGGTGAATGGAGGCCCGCTGAGCAACTTTAAGACATGCAGGTCATCGGGGCGATGGGGCAGGGCGTGGCCACGCGGTGTGAAGGGGGCGGGGCGATCAATGATATGGGAAGCGCGGCCGCAACCCCCATTCAGTGCGGTGCGCCCGCGGCTGCCGGCGTTCGGTTTCCACGCCGCCGGCGGTCGCATGCGTCAGGCGTAACAACCTTCACCAAATTTCGACCTTTCCGCCTCGTTTTTCAAAATAATTCTTGTTAACTAGCGCATATGGTTCTGCGCCTCTCTTCAAACCAACCTCAATAAATATTCGCACAACGTTAAATAACGTCTTGTTGGTTTGGTGTCGGTACAATGCGAGTTATCTAGTTTGTATTTCCAGCGTGCAAAAAATATTATAGTAAAATACGTTTCTGGGGGTACTAATAATAATTCCGTTAAGATTATAAGAAGTAAATAACACTTTTAGACTTAAAAATGTCTCCATTTCATTGTATCTTTAAAAAAAACGTATTTACTTTCTATTAACCTTTTAGACTTTTGGAATTAAAGTCCTATGTTCTGTTTGTAATTGTGCTACAGATATACATATTTCAACAGATCACGCAATTAATGTCAATTCTCCACGGCACGAGTTATAATTCACATGCAAGTTATTTATTACATATCTGATGCAGGCTGACATACAATTTAATTTATTCAATTGCATGGATTTTCTATTTCAATTTTACAACTTAATATTAAAAATAATAAAACCTGATAATTAAAAACCTGTGTCAGTAGTGACTAAGCCCAGCTGACTAATAAAACGACCGGCATGGAACTGGCAGTCTCTTAAAGGACCGGCTTTTTAACGATGACTTGTGACATGAAAGCCATTTCACAGCTTCTATGCACCTCAATTGCAACCAATAACACATTAATAAATACCACATACGGTTCATCTTAGCAGGAATAAATATAGAAAAAATATTTAAGAGGCATGAAGAACCTTCAGTTATAGAAAAAGAAATGGCATAATAGCATAAAACGTCTGAGATGGGTCAATGAACTCGACAGAGGAAGCATGGGGTAGTACCCACGACGCAAGGAAGCAGGTGGAGAAGAAAGAAATTCGAAGTTTCCAAGAAATGTGCCGTGATCTGGGGAGGACACAAGAGATGGAGGGACATAGAAGGAGGACAATAGAAGGAGACAGAGAGGAAGCAGAGAGGGGAAACAGAAGAGGAGACAGAGAGGGAGACAGAGAGGAGACAAGAGGGAGCAGAGAGGGAGACCAGAGAGGAGACAGAAAGGGAGACAGAAAGCGGAGACAGGAAGGGAGACAGAGAGGGAGACAGAGAGTGACAGAGAGGAGACAGCAGAGGGAGGACAGAGAGGGAGACAGAGAGGGAGACAGAGAGGGAGACAGAGAGGGCAGACAGAGAGAGACAGAGCAGGGAGACACGAGAGGGACAGACAGAGAGTGGCGAAGACAGAGAGGGAGACAGAGGGGAGACAGGAGAGGAGACAGACGAGGGCAGACAAGCAGGGAGAGCATGAAGGGAGACAGAGAGGCCGAGACAGAGAGGTGAGACAAGAGGGAGACAGAGAGGGAGACAGAGAGGGAGACAGAGAGGGAGACAGAGAGGGAGACAGGAGAGGGAGACAGAGAGGGAGACAGAAGAGGGAGGACAAGAGAGGGAGACAGAGAGAGGGAGACAGAGACGGGAGACAAGAGAGGGGAAGACAGAGAGGGAGAACCAGAGAGGGAGACAGAGAGGGAGACAGAGAGGAGACAGAGAGGGAGGACAGAGAGGGAGACAGAGGAGGAGACAGAGAGGAGACAGAGAGGAGACAGAGAGGGAGACAGAGAGGGAGACAGAGAGGGACAGAGAGGAGGACAGAGAGGGAGACAGAAGGAGGGAGACAGAGAGGAGACAGAGAGGGAGAACAGAGGCGAGACAGGAAAGGGAGACAGAGAGGAGACAGAGAGGGAGACAGAGAGAGACAGAGAGGGAGGACAGAGAGGAGACAGAGAGGGCAGACAGAGAGGGAGACAGAGAGGGAGACAGAGAGGAGAGGACAAGAGGGAGACAGTAGAGGGCCAGACAGAGAGGGAGACAGAGAGGGAGACAGAGAGGAGACAGAGAGGGAGACAGAGAGGGAGACAGAGAGGAGACAGAAAGGGAGACAGAGAGGGAGACAGAGAGGGAGACAGAGAGGGAGACAGAGAGGGAGAAGAGAGGGAAAGAGGAGAAGAGAGAATTGAGAAGGGAGAGAGAGAGGGAGACAGAGAGCGAGACAGAGAGGAGACAGAAAGGAGACAGAGAGGAGACAGAAGGAGAACAGAAAGGGAGACAGAAAGGGAGCAGAGAGGGGAGACAGAGAGGGAGACAGAAAGGGGAGACAGAGAGGAGACAGAGAGGGAGACAGAGAATGGGCGACAGAGAGGGAACAGAGAGGGAGACAGAGAGGGGAAACAGAGAGGGAGACAGAGAGG
>BOPP01000031.1:6618568-6644355 GCA_017312745.1 Gryllus bimaculatus
GAGACAGAGAGGGAGACAGAGAGGGAGACAGAGAGGGAGACAGAGAGGGAAAGAGAGGGAAAGAGGGAGAGAGAGAAAGAGAGGGAGAGAGGGAGAGAGGGAGAGAGAGAAAGAGAGAGGGAGAGAGGGAGAGAGAGAAAGACAGGGAGACGAGAAAAAGGTGGATAGAGAGGGAGGACGGAGGAGGGAGAGAAAACGAGATAAGAGTTGTGGCACTACGAGTCGCTTAAGCGATCTGCAAAGCTATAATCCCATTTTGTGAACAAATAGAAAACTAGATGCAATTTCAAATTCAAACTACACCATTTTTTTCATAGTGAGGACATACAGAAAAATTTAATCAGAATATCAAAGTACGTACTATGTTTTAAGAGGGGTAATATCACCAAACAAAGCCGCGAGTACAAGATTGTAAATCTACAACCAACGCTGGACGATTGGAAATATTGCGAGCCCCGAAAAAGAGAAGAGATTTGCGACGTAAGAGAAGAGGCAAAGAGGAAAAAATTAGTGGTTCAACAGGGCGTTCCAGAGCGGAAAATATCTGAAAGGCGCTTCTGTGCACAGAAGCGAAATCGTGATCAAACGCAGCGATCAGAAGCGCCGGACTCCTCCGAACGATCGCGTCGCGGCGCGGCGCGACGCTGTCACAGAAATTCTTTCAAATCCTCCGGATTGAAGGTAGGAGCCCCGAGTTTGTGATGCAAATGTCGAAAATGTTAACCCGGGAGCAATTCCGGTGCTCTACCAGAGATCTCAACCGGGTCGCCGACGCCTCCCCTCCACCTCTCCGGCGCTCCTCCCACGACTCCGCGCATTTAACCTCATATTGCATTCAGAATACAACTCAACTAAAAGCAATTTCGAGCAAACGCGGAAAGTAGTTTGCTAACTTTAACTTTTCGGCGCGGCGCCATATCAATTTCTTCCTATTCCATTCAAGTCATCTGCCTTTGAAAGTAGCTCTGTTGGCTTATTTCCTTTGAGACGTAAAGTAGTAGTTCGCCCGCTGAATGTAATCGAACGATTACTGTGCAGATGCGGTCCTTCATTGAAAATTATAATTGGATGGTGCGAAGGCCGCGGGAGTGGGGGCGGGTCGTGGCGTGGCGCGGCGCGGAACAGCGCGGGCCGGCGGCGCCTGTCGCTTCAAACTGACGCGTTAATCAGAGAGATACCGCCCACACTTCGTCACGGACGGGTACCGTATCGCAAACCGGCTTATCGTAAGCCGCAAGAGCACCACCTCACGGGCGCAGCGCGCCTGATGACTAATTTATCTTCATTTAAGCCGCGTGGCGGACACGTGTCCCTCTGGGCGGGCCCCGCGCAACCCCCTTGCCCCCCCTGGATGACCCCTGTGTGGACAGACGCCCCCTCCATCTCCCCCACTCCTCGCCTTGTGCAGCCCCTCCGGAAGAGCGTGGGCGGTCGGCACCCTGGTCGGTCGTCGTGGGGGGCCGGATGCCAGCCCGCCCGGCCGCCAGGCTGTCGGAAATTGTGTCGTCTCCTTGGAGCACGCTTCATTGTTTCCGAGAGGAATTGTTAATAATCCCCTTTAAAGCCGGGAAGGGTACGATGTGGACCGGGACAAGGAAATCGATAGTAAAATGAAGTCCACTGGACTCCTCATTGAGAAGGCACTGTGTCCAAAACAGCGTTTAATGCATGGTCGTTCAAGGGAGGTTCTTTATCGAGTACTGTGTAATGTCACTTATGAAAATAATACACATATGTTTACAATTAAAACTAAAGAAGTTGCTATTAAAAAATCATTGAGAATTCAACATTGCTATTTGTTTTTTGACACGTATACAAGTATAAATTTATTATAAAAACTGAAAAGGATTAAAAGTTGTTACTTTATTGAAATTAAATTTTCAAACTTTTGATTCACAAAGTAGAATAAAGTATGAACATACTTTGCAAATTTCTTGAGGATTTTTTAGTATCTCATTAGCGGGTTAAAGAACGTACACGGTAGACTGGAGCATGTAAAGCGACAGGATATGGCTTATCTTGCTATCGATTGATAACGCTAAGAAGATTCTTTTAATACACTTATGGAAAACTGACAGTTTCTTTGGAATTTTGGGACTGTCTGTTGTACGAGTATATTATCAACCTGTCTGATATGAAGAATCAAAGGTAATTTTCATCTCGCTTATTATTTCCAAATTTATTTCCTAAATTTCCTAAATTGATCTATTTGACATTCAAATATGCTCTAGAGATCCGGAAGTTAAGAAACATTGCTTAACAACGGTGGCCTTGAATGAATTGAAAATTTTACGCGAGGCTTGAGCAAGGAAACAATTGACACGCAACCCCTTGAAGAATATTCAAATTGATATAATTTTTTAAGATTTTTCAGTTTACGTAAAATGCATAGGAATGCATTTTACGTGCAACGTAAGTAGTGTTTGTGCGTCAATTAGTATCGGACCTTTTGTGACCTTACTGCATGTCGCCGGGCAGAAATCTTCACGCATTACGATACGACACTCTACGGCCGTCACAAGATCGGAACAGTAGCGCTCTCAGCCTCTGATGTCGCTGCCTTGAAATGCATGTAGAGTGACAAAAACAGTTGTTTCAGAACAGGTTCAAAAACTCGGAAAGGTTCAACTGATGCTTCTATAATTCAAATCGAAAATATCAACTTATATCACTGCAGAGTCTCTGACTGGGAAGTCCTGGGAATCTAGTTCCGACGGAGTCAGGATTTTCGACACTAGTTACTTAGCTAAATTGAGTTTATCCGCTTTCTGGAGAAGAATTCTAGCGGGCGGCTGCTCTGATCGTTAGTTTTCCGTCGTTTCTCCGATCAATACCAAGCGAATGCGACAAACGGGCCATGGACAGCGCGAATCATGTTCTTCCTCTCCCTTGCAATTCCCTCACCCCTTACTTACACACATTTACACTAATATGCACTACACTACCACACACCCAAGATACCAGTTGTGAGCTTAGTAGGGAGCTCCTTATAAGAGAAGAATAAATTCTTATCTTATATTTCTTCTGGATTTTTATGATATATTTATTTCCAACAGTATTTTTATTGATAAATCATGCTTATTTCTATTATTTTGTTTCACTTACAATATTATATCGCCGATACTGAATCGAGACGGACACTGTCAAAACGGAAATTTTTAGTTTGAGGGTCCGTGAGAGGCCTGGCACACACGTTTCGATATACCTGTCGGGTAAAAAGGAAAAGTATACCTGTGAATGATAGAGCATACACACTCTGCGGTAAACTGGAAAATCACTCAGTCGAGTGATGGCGAGCAAACAAGAAGGCGACGCGTAGTCACTAGTTAACAGTACTGTACACTAAGTACGAAGACAACCGAAGCTCTCTACTAGCCGCAACTAACATAAAAACTGTAGAAGTGTGTCGGAGTGACCCATAGACACGCTCGGATCTACACGCCTGCGCAGGTAGAAAGAATTGAATTTCCCTTCTTCTCCGGTCGCCTGCGCAGATTTCTACGCCTGTGCAGTTTGGACTGCGCCTGGCACACACGCCTTGGTACCTGTGCAGGTGACCGCTGTACAGATAAATCTCACTGGTGTACCGGAATGTGTGCGCCGTGACTGAAACAGGTTTTACTGCTTAACAACGCCTGATCAATGGGTCGTGACAACACATGGAATCGCAGGCGTGTTAGGCAACCTGAAATACTCAAATGCTTGACGGAACACAGGAGCTCCAGCTTCTCTCGCCGACAATATGTGAGGACTGTAATTTTCACTATGCATGTCATTTTGACAGCGAAGAAAGTTTACGCTAGAAAGAATATAATACGGCAGTAATATATATATATATATATATATATATATATATATATATATATATATATATATATTACAGTAACACAGTTGTAAGATATACTTGTATTAAGCATGCATTAGTTTGTAAGCATCACAAAAATGTGTTCATAGAAAAGTTTTATATCTTTTAAAAATATTCTACCTTTTGATGGATAGGAAACCAGGGTTTAAATATTAAATTAATACCAATTTAATGATTGATTGAATTAATTGCCATTCCGTGCTATTTGGTAAGTAAATAGGTCTGCGAATAGTTTTCGGCACAACATATGTTATGCTACTTGTATCATGTTGAATGACCTTATTTATAATCTGATACTTGTTTGCTGTAGCTCGTGCATAATTGGCCTTATATTCATTTGACATTAACATCTGTACCACTCTACGTCCAAATCATTTGTATTGAAGCCTATGTCACTGAACTTTTTTGTCTGCAGAAATCTGGAATCTGTCCTATAACCTCTGTTTATTCTACTCTGCAATTATACACTGTCCGTCTCAATGAGTCTATATGTGGTCGGCGGACCGATCGAATAACTGCGTAAAACCCGTTTTAAACGAGTATCTTATTGTTGCAATTTTTGTGGAAAATATGAAGTTATTTAACTAATTAATAGTGCTGGCTTTATAAATAAAATGGCTGTAGTAGGACTTGGAAATTATTCACTGATGTTACTAACAATTTTCTGAGTAATGTTAAAGTTGTTAGAAAAGAATATATCGTTTAAACGACGCTCAAAAATTCAAGACACTCGGATGTGATGTGAGCTTGAAGTTACATTTTCTCCAAGTCCATCTTAAATTCCTTTCGGAAAACTTAGAATCTTTATTTGATCGAAAAGGACCGTTTTATTAGAATATAAAACATGGATATTAAGCTCCAGGATCAATGGGATGTTTCTATGATGGCTGACTTAATTGGAGTTTAAAAAGGGCAAACACTCGTCATGTCTTGCACTATGTTTGATAATTCACTATTCGGTTTAAACTATCGCGTGAAAACCAGTAAGAATGTCCTATTGTGTATGACATATGTCGTATATAGACAATGTTTTACGCTTTACAAAATGTGGATACTACCATTAACTTATAATTTTTTTCTGCGTATCGCGAAAATTCTTAGTGAAAGCAGAAATTGGCCAGCAGATATCAATTGACACACGAAAATTGTATTTAGTTACAAATCTCTCCAGTATGTATGTGGGTTCAAAATTAACTCTTTTTGGCAGTGAACTTGTGGCGAAAAATATAATAAAGTGATTCATAGTATGTGACACTTGAAAGGCAATTTGCACTGATTTTTTGTTAGGTAAATAAAATTTCTTTGACTCGCTACATAATCTGTCACACATTAGTATACGAGTGTACAACTTGAAACATGCCATAGACGTTTGTAACATTTGTTTTGAGACAACTATGGATATGCAAAAATATAATTTATTTTTAAAACATTTCTTTCATGTTCCATTTTACCAGCAAAATGGGCTAAGGATGCGATTATCAGCAATGTTTTCTGCTGATAATCACATTTTTACAGATGTATATTATTGTTTAAATGTAAAGTAATATATGTTAAGATACTTGATATTTCCATTATAATTGCACAGATAAGTCTCTACAACCACATACATGTTGATCTATATTAATATTTGGGTATTTTTATTAAGTTTTTTATTAAATGTACATAGTGTAGATTTTAGACTTGCTTTATTATTATATTCAGAAATATACATTTGATTATTTATACGCTTATTACAAATTATTTGCTTCATAATGCAAGAAGCGTCACTGAGTGAACGATTATGTAAATCCTTATGTGTGTTAAACGATTATGTAAACCCACATATACATATCAAACCACTTAAATGTTATTAAGCATTGGCATTGTAAGACACAAATTTTGAATTATATTTCAAATGCTTTCTGTTATATTTTATTTAAATACTCTTTCTGAATGTGTTATGTTCTATTCGACTCTAAAATGACTTTTTGAACGTTTACTACAACAGAGTCCAGTGTTACTCTAGCTCAAAATATCTATGTCGTCAGTGTGAAAGTTCGCTTCCTCCGAAACGTTAAAACTATAATTTCAGTTAGCGCTGAGGCCCCTGCCTCGACGAAGGCATCCAGCAACTTTAGATTGGCCTGTTTTTACCGAAGCACCGGGAAAAGTAGCAGCCGCCTCCTCCCACGCCGCCACCGCATCTGCTTCCATTTCGTCCTCCGCTATCATCACTAACTTTTCGCTTTTCACTGCTACCGCACTCGTAGCCATGCGCTCTTACACCACAGCATTCCCTACATTTTCTCGCCATTTTTAGTACTTGGGCATCTCGGCTATTGTCTCTTTTAGTCGTCTCCTTTTTTTCTCATTCTACTACTTTCAAACTTCTCACAGTGGCCTCTAAATTCTTATGCTGACCTGCACTTCGTGGTTCTTATATTTTCATCGTGAGCTCTCAGTATTTATCTCACACTGCCCCCCAAAACGTAAACACAGCACTACGTAAGCTACTGCCCTTTCAACAAGACAACAATGCTTGAAACTTGTTTCATATTGTAAATTTCTCTTGTGTGAATCGAACATATAATCTAAATGTGAAACGTTTTCGTAATTCAGTATTTAAAAGACAATATTATCTTGTACAATTGCAGTAACCTCATCTTTAAACTATACTGTTTAACTTATATGTACACGTTTTATACGTAAATACTTAATGAAACACTATCATTTTCATTTCTTCTTTTTCTTGGGGGAATTGCATAACTTTGGATTCTCTGAATTTTAATGATAAATAGTAATAAAATAAAACATACATCATATTCGTAATCCGAGTTTCAAGTGGAACGCTAAACTGATGTGAAAATAAAATCCAATATTTTAAATATTTTGAAATTAGTAGATCTAAATGCCTTCACTTTGGTACAAACGCTTCTTTCAGTCACAAAAGAGTGAGAAAAATATAGACTAATAATTTGTTGTGTGATTTCCGTGCACTTCAAGATTTTGAAATATTTCTTACACCATATTCCTTACACACCACCAACCTCAGAACCATTATTGACAATTTTCATTATTACTGTCGGAAGATTCTACCAACCCCGCCATCTTCTCCGAGTCATAACACTACATTTTACGGTGCCTGAAACACGTCCACGTGCGAGATACGGGTGTCACCTCCTGTCGCCCCTTCTCCATCTCAGTGGACCCCTTCAGTCTTCCCAACTCTAAATGGCAGTATCGACCCTTCTGGAGCTGTTTCGAAACCCGTAACATCGATGCTACGTTTTATTACTGCTCTGATGATTGATCGCCTCGTCGCGTTGATGTTTCGCTCTCGATGTAAGCTCGTGCACAAACGGTGGATCGCCCAATGAGAACCACTTGCGAAAATGCGCTTCTTTGCTCTATTCCCGATGTGTATTAAAGCACGATTCCACTATTTTTGGGCGAGTTTAACTAGACCGCTATATGAAACGCCATCTCCGCTAATCTTTCATCCATGCTTTAACATTACCTGTAGAACAAGTAGCAGTTTATCTGCGTTTCGTAGGCTTCCGCGGCCGGAGTCAATACATTCTTGGCTATCCAGGATGAGCGGCGTCTCGGTCAATTGTGCTGACGTTTCGGCCATCTTTCTGTGGTCTTCTTCAGCAGTATAGCTCAAGATGGCTCAAACGTCAGCGCAATTGACCGATAAGCGGCTCATTCCGGATAGCCAAGATTGTAGTTATCAGTTTATAAATGAATAAACTTATTTGTAAATTAAATTGAAGTTACATTGAATTTTAATAACACAGGGGAGTTAAGAAAAAAATATTTCAAACTTACAGACCATGTAAGGGGGAAGATAATCATAATTTTTTGGGAGTAAATTTGCGATGGGAAATATCATACAAAGAAATAAGGTCATAAAAGCTCATTTGTACATCGCGCATCTGATTGGTTTGCACATCCAGCACTAATGTCTGGTGGGTGTTCTTCTAACGCAATTACAGAGATTTTAATTTCAAAATGAATATTTTCGTTATTCTTTATCAACATCAGATAATTTTCTCTTTGAGCAACTAAAAATATGTCAAAGGTAAAAAATCCGAAAAGAACAATTTTTGATTTATTTTTATTTAAATATATAAAACTAATGGTCTTTCTTATGAAAGAAGTGCAATTATGTATGACTTAAAGTCTAATGACGTATATAGCTTTGGTTTACCACGTAACTTACTTTAATTATTTTCTCACATCTCTTACTACATATGTTTCTACAATAAATTATGTAAGTTCTGGCTGAAAAAAATGTTTTTTTATCATGACATATCAAAATGCACAAATGGAATATATTAACTGTGATGCTTTCAATGAAAAACAGTATAAACCTTTAGGATGGTTTCTTTTATTTCTCAAATTACTCAAATAATGCATTTAATTCATAGTAAAAACCCTAAATATTTTTTTCAATTCCGAGATGCTGGCCAAATGGGAACAATCTGTTATAAAAGAGCATAAAATAAATCCTACGGACATACCGAAAATGGCAAGACATTGAAACTCGGATATTCGTTATAAAACACATTTACGAAACACGTATTGATTTATGTTACGTTATTGCTGCTCCTCTGGAATATTTCTCACAAATTTGTACTAATACATCATTTTCCTCACAATATATCGTATAAAGAAGCCAAAAAGCTTTAGAAAGGCTGCTTGGTTGTCTCCTGAGTTTTATCTTCAGATAAATTTCGCCGAAACATAGTTTTATAAACTGAATGATTTATTTCAGTTTATGTTTCACACACAACGTCTCCGGTGGCTCTGGCAAGAACTTTTAACTTCAGAAAAGAAATACATTGCTTCTCCGCGACTTTTCTTTGTTTAAAGGAAACGTATTTTCCTCCTTCTTTGTATAGAATACCATTTACTGGCCAGGTTCATCGTAAAAGAAGGGCATCCCAAAGAGAAAGAGTGAGCAGAACTGATAAACTGCTGTTTACAACAGGCGATCTTCTCATATATCGTTCTGCGCTGGAGCCCCATAACTAATTCAGGGTCTCACTTTATAACGCCCGAAAAGAAGAGCGGCGACTTGCGAAAAGGCAGAAGGAAAGGATAAAGGAGCGAGGCGACGAAACGCCGACAGGGGGCGAGAGAACTCAGCAGGGCGGGGGCGGCGGCGCAGAAGTTTGGCGGGCGCACACAACACGATTATAACAGTAAATAAGATATGCGGAATTACGAGCAAATGAAGACTCAGGCCGGGGCAATAATGTGAGCGAAATGTTGCTTAATATCTGTCAGGGAGAGCGAGAGCTCGTAAGATGAAGAGTCCGCCTGACAGGCGACGCGGTGGGGGGTGTGGGGGCGGAGGGCGGGGCGGGGCCCAGTGAGGGCTGCGGGGCGCGCGTCCGGGGCTGCGAAAACGGGAGGCCAGTCATGCCGGGAGAAGGCCGCTTCGCGTCGCCATGGAAACCCCCGCGGAAGAGGTGCCGGGCGGGAGGGGGAAGGGGAGGGGTGGGGAAGGGGAGGGGCGGGGGGTGAAGGGGCAGCCACACGCTGCTGCCCTCGGGAAATCGTCACGGAAAATTGATAACGACGCTCGACTGGGAACAAACTCCGCGGTCGGAAGAAAGTCCGGGCATCAGATTCAATCTACTAATTGTATCGTGTAACACTTTAAAAATTGATATATTGTATTTTTGTGCGACTCATCGCCGCCTGAAGAGCTTTATAGCACTTAGTGTTAACAGAAGAGTAAAATCGTAAGTTTATTCTAGCATTTTTATATAAACCATATCTTACAACCCATTCAATACCCTCTGAAATTATTTTGATTTCTTCAAATAATGACGATTTATTTAAATCTTTAAACGCTCCCCTAAATGTCGAACATAACCATAGTAATACTTCACGAAGATGTTCTCATTGTTGAATGATTCATCAATCATATTATTTGTAGAATAATCTAAGAATAGCATTCCGTTTCCCATACATCATGATTTTTTGTATCTCAGATAATGTAATATAGTTCAGAAACTTTCAATTTTCGCCGGATGAAATTAATTTATAATGTTATTTTTTTCTTAATGGATGTGGTTGCGGGGACATAATAATAGCATTCGTGCAAAAGAAGTATCTATAAGCATGCTATCATTCTTCCCAAAACAAACAGCATTTTTTTAATCACTGGAAAAACATGTCCATTGAACGGAAATACGTATTAAAAGCACCATAAAGATATACAGAATCTGTGAAATGTCTGAATTAGCGAAACATATAGTTTATAGTTTGCTTTAAAAACGAAACAGAAATGAGAGTTATCGCTTTCTTGTCCCGACTTCCGAAATTATAATGATGATGTTATTTTCTTTCATCATGTAGTGCTGTTACTAATCTAACCTTCTCATTATATAATCCAGAAACTATTCCTTATATTCGAGGCTGTTTTCCGTAGAATTATATTATTAGCATTTTACGTGTGTTTTAATACAAGAAAAAGTCTTAAAACGTCTCCAAATAACACAAAAGTGCCAAGAAAATAATTTTTAAAAAAGTACATCTATGATAACATTTACATGAAAAAAAATATAACAGAAAAACTTTATTGAAGTGCAAAATGAATTAAATATCTTTCACTCAATTGACGTGACGGTTCATAAATATTCCCTAGCAAAGGATTGTATCATCGGTAATCATATACCTGCATACTTTTTAACGATAAAATTTCATTAAACTATTTTCATTCAAGAGCACAATCCTTTAACCCTGAATTGGCGTATTCTCAGAAGTGTTAATTACATGGAAAGCATTTCAAATAAAAGTTAAAAAGTTGTTTAATGAATTCCAAAAGTGTTCCTTTGAAACATTTTTACCCTTCCAGTTATAAATAAATATTTTTATAATGAAACCCATGAAAATATGTCGCGTCATATTAAATCTCGCACAAAGATAAGTATCTGTTTTGTACGTGCGGATAGAGAAACTACAACTAGTTTAGTAATTTTACTAAATAAAACTTTTTATTTAGCACAATATAAATCGTATGCTATGAATAAAATTTCACCTCTGAAGAGAAGCCTTCATAAAGCAAAATATAAAGCGCTGTAAATATACATTTTGAGCTAATGGCATTTTACATTTTGCACCTCAGACGCGGGACGTCTAATATTATTTACGACTACTTTGCATAAAATAGAAGAAAGAAGACCCAAGATCCCAAAACATCTTTCAGCACCTTCTCTGGGGACCCTATGGAAGTTATTTGGGTACCTCCTCTGACGCAGGCTGTAGTAGAATTATGGATCGTAGGATGGTTGGGATGGAACAAACACATGAAAAATGCGGGCAGCAGTGAAGACGAAGACAGCGTAGTGAATATTCAGATAGAGCGGGGTGATAGAGAAAAGTAAACATCGGCAAATTATAGTGCAATAGCACAGACTCACAGAATTAGTGACGAGAAAAGAGTATGTGTGCCATGCGCGCAGTAAATAAGAAGAAACACATGTTACAGAGGAAAATGCTGTAGATAAGGTACTCTCTGCAAACTCTGGTGAAAAAAACACTAAATAATAATAATAATAATAATAATAATAATAATAATATCAAGTGAAGAGTAAAGGCGAATGAATGCAACAAAAGAGACAACGCAAGATATGCAAGTAATGATCCAAAATAAATCCATGTATTGGAATTGAAGAGGTGGGCAAACATGTATAAAGAAAACTTAGTACCAAACTTAAGCAACTCAAGAAACGAAAAGCAATTATATACAAAGTAAAAAAAATAGAAAATACGTATGTTTTCTACGGAATAGAGGTAGAGGCATCAGTGAATTAAACGAAGCGAAGATATCAAGAACATGAAGCCTAAAGTATAAATTCAACATACGAGTTGAAGACCTAATAGATTGGAGAGGAGTATAGGAAACTTAGTGAAAAGTAACGGGGTTAGTTCGAGAGGTAGAAACTACTAAGAACTTAGCGAAGAAATCGTGTTGGGAGGAGATTTTAAATTGAATGAAGAGACAGAGTTACACTACTTGGTAGCGAGCTGTCAGATTGTGAGACTTTCTTGGAAAAAGAAAGGACGAAGTGGAAATAAATAAAAATTATAAAAAGAAATAAAGAAAATAGGAAGTAAGTGAGTGCATCATGTGATGGAAGAAGAAATGTGAGAAGAAACATGACTTCGAGGAGACACTGGTCTGTAAGTAGCGTCTTGAATGCAACAATTAGGGAAAACGTTGTTTGTAATTGAGTGATATGGTTAAGTCAATTTGTAAAGATATGCTAAGTAGCAAGTTGAAAAAGAATGGTGTTGTGAAGAGTAACGTATGATGACAACTACATAAGCTCCTGTCATTGAACTCGTCGCAATATTCTAAAAGACTAATAAAAATTGTGTTTAAAATCGAAAACAAACCATGTGTAAAAGGCAAAGGTCCCCTCTATAATACAGCCCCGACGCTAACAAGTATAGAATTAAACGACAGGCCGCAGTATGTGACGCGCATAATGATATGAATGAGGCGTGTGTTGGGGCGTGGCGGGTGCAAAGTGAATGGGCGGTTGCGGAGTCAGGTGGAGTGTGAGTGCTAGCGGGGAGCGGTGTGGCGCGCGCGTGTGTGTGTGTGTGTATGTGTGTGTGTGTATGTGTGTGTGTGTGTGTGTGTGTGTGAGAGAGAGAGAGAGAGAGAGAGAGAGAGGGGGGGGGGCATGCGCTAGCGCCACCGGTGTGCACCCTCATAAACAGGCGCGCGGAAGGAAGCCGTTGGAGATATTTACTACGAAATTTACTGGGCTTGATCCATCATGCGCATTGAGACATAACTCCTCCTCGCGAGCGTTCACCATTGTTTCAGAGGAGAGGGGAAGGGAGAGGACGCGGCAACGGGAGGGGAGAGAGCGAGCAAGGAATAAAACAGAAATTGTGTCCAGCTGAACAACGTGGGAAGCCGGGCGGCCGAGTTATTGGCTGGTTCTGCGCTCCCTGACCCTCCCGCACTCTCAAGTCACGAGAATCCTTTGAACACGGTTCCCTGAAGTGCGGATTTCATATCTAGTGGTTTATGTCTTTGTGTCTTGTTATTTTGAGTGTCGTTTTATTATCTCAATCAAATATTATATATTACTTCATTTTTCTCATTCGTTCCAGAAAGGTAGCGATTTCAAATAAAATTACACATTTTCCTAATATTTTCATTAGCAGAGTTTTGAGATCCTCTTGTTTTCTCCTTATCAGGCTGTAATTAATTAATACAAAATATTTACATACAGTACAGCGCACATAACCATTATATTTAAAGTACCGAAGGTTTTCGTTAAGGAATTAATTTGAGATTTCGTAATTATTGCGAAGGAGAATACGGTTGAAACAAAAGTAATATGCGTGCGAAGGCAAGGAAAATATTTAAAATGGCTTTGCAGTCAAGTTTTGAGAAGTTTCATTACATACAAAAATTTGTACGAATTACAAAACCTCACCTTATATTTTTACATACTACTTTTAAGTTGACTACTATGATGTGTACTTTCGAATAACTTCTTAATTTTGTGCATTGTAGTTTTTTATCGTACATTACTACATGTACGAGTATTCGGAGTATATTTCATTTTACTTAGCTTTACGCACCTCAATTTCAAATTATAAATTCAACTCCATGTAGTTTAGGTTCAAACGAGTCACCACACACAAAATATATTGCCATTTTACACAATTTGTGGTAAATGATGTACCTATAAACTCAAACGTTGAATTTTCAACTAATTTTCGCTGCAATAAATCTTATATTTGAATTCGAAACTACATTAAGCTCTTCATAGTACGAGTCAATTTTATTGGGATATGAAATATAGAGGCATTTGAATATTTCATTCCTCCTTTACCGTACGAGTAAGCTGTATTTTACAGGAAATAAGTAGCCTTTAGCCTAAAACGCATATGAAGGCAAACTTTTCCATTGAAATAGAAAACAGTAAATATTAAATTAAAGCATTCAGAAACAACGTGTTCGCCAATGGTGTAAATATTAAATCAACACAAAAAGCGGAGGTTAATTTTCTACTCACATACTTCTCGACTTGTTCATCGCTACGAATTTTTTGTGGAATTGTACTACGCATACTTTTTTCTACAACTTTTGTCTACAAAAAAGCAGCTTTAGAGCATCGCTAGACGTACGAGAAATTCGTCATTTCTAAGTATACATAAAAAAAATATTGTTCAAAAAACAACTATCTTGTTAACGTGAAAAAAAGAGTGTTTTGCGTGGTTTTAGACACTTATCTCTAATCATGGCCATACGAAATGCATTTCTACATTGTGCGGAGTGTCAAGATTCTTCTTTCAATACAAATATATAAAAAAAATTATATTTATTTTAATGCAGTTGTAGAAAAAATGTTCTTCGAATTTCGTATGTGAAATTCCACGATTTTTTTCATGGTCGAATCGCAAAAGGAACGGAAACTTTTTACACTTAATATGAAAACAGCTATTGTATCACGTATACTACAGGATCTTGTGTAGTAGACAGAGATGATTCATTAAAAAACGGCTTTCGATTTGTGATTTTAGATCACTATTGATGGTGTAATCTGTCTCCAGATATTATTCGATATCAGCCATCTCATTCAAATGAGTAAATTGTAATACCATTTTCCGACTTTCGGCCAGCTTTTGAGAAGAGGCAGTAAGGTGGGAGTAAAGCGAGGAACCATTGTGGTGCGAGAAAAGCGAGGAACCATTGTGGTGCGAGAAAAGGGCAGAGAAGGTTAGGGAGGCGAGACGATGAGGAAGCATAGCTTTCAACTTCACGACTCTCAAATAAAATTTTCGAAAAGTTTCGGGGGCTTCTTCCCTCTTCGTGGGCAACGGCCAGCTACAAATGCCTCCATCCCAGGAGCCACCGTGGCACTTCCGCCTGAGAATCGAGCGCTCCACGCCAACCCCCTCGCCCCACTCCGCCCCAACCCCTCCCGTCTCCCCAACGCCCCCCTCCCAGCCTCTCTCAGCCTTTGTCCAACCCAGCCCGGCACGCCCCATTCCGCCACCACCCTTTTCACTTTCTCCACCCCTACGTTCTCCCGTTTGGCCCCCACCCGCTCCGTCTCCATCCCTACACCATCCTTCCACCGTTCCTTCTCCGTCTTCCTCGTTATCTGCCCCCGCCTGCCCCACCCACCTCGCCTCCATCACGCCACTACCCATTAATCAGTACCCTCCTTGCCTTTCTTCCTGTCTACCCTTTCCCATCTCGCACCTACATCACTCCCACCCTGCTCCCAGCCCTTCTCCCCCTTGGTCGCGGTTTACCCCAGTCCGCCACCACTCTTCACTTCCTCCTCCCCTACTTTCTCCCAGTTGCCCTCGCCGCAACCTCCTGCCACGCCGCAATCCCGCCACCACCCATCAATCAGTCCCCTCCTAGCCTTTCTTCTTGTCCGCCCTTTCCCGTCTTGCACACACACCACCCCCACTCCGCCCTGCCCCATTTACCACTCCCACCTCACCACTAACCTTTCTGCAGAACACCCACGCCTTTGTCCGTCTCCCTCCCTCTTCCGGATACCACAACGCACCCCACTTTACACTTTACACACGTATCCTGTTACAACCACCCCTACCCATTCCGCTCCCATCCAGCCACTCCCCCCGAGGCCTCGTCCCCTCTCTTTTCTCTCGCACCGCCCTGCTCCATCCCTCCCTGTACCGCTTATCCCGCATCCGGGATAAGTTCCTCCGGGTTCCACCACGCCCCGACCGCCCCCGCCTCCGTTCCACCCTGCCTGTCCGTCCCCTGCTCGCCTTGCCCTTCCATCATGCCCCATCCGCTGTCCGCATTCCATTCCATTCTACCCGCACCGCACGTTCCAACCCGTTCCGACGATCCACTGTCCCGCCTCCATCCCCGCCTCCATCCCGCCTCCATCCCGCCTCCCATCCCGCCTCCATCCCGCATCCCATTCCCGCCTCCATCCCGCCTCCATCCCGCCCTCCATCCCGCCTGCCATGCCGCTCCATCCCACCTCCACCCCGCCTCCACCCTGCCTCCACCCTGCCTCCAACCGCCCACCTGCCTCCACCCTGCCTCCAACTGCCTCCACCTCTCCACCCTGGCCTCACACCCTGCCGCCACCCTGCTCCAGCCCTGCCTCCAACGCCGCTGCCTTCCACCCTGCGCTCCACCCTGCCTCCACCCTGCCTCCACAGCCTGGGCCCTCCACCCTGGCCTCACCTGCCTGCCTCCACCCTGCTCCACCCGCCCACTCCCCACTTCTCCTCCACCGCCATCCTGCCGTCATCCTGGCGTCATTCCTGCCTACGCACTTCCGCCATCACCCGTTCTCACCCTACCCACCAGCTTGTCACCAGCTGTCCCCCTTTCCTTCTTTCTCTCGTCCCAATCGACCCCATTCACGCCCAATTGGCTTCATCGCAGCGCACGCCATCCCACCCCCTGCCCCGTCCACCTCCCCACCATTCTCCACGCCCGCTTCCGCTCCGCCCCGCTCGCCCACGCCACCCGTCGCCACCCGGCACATACGTCAGCCCGTTGTCTCGTCACGTCAGCCAGCATAATTCGCGCGCGCCGCGGCGCGCACCAGAGTCTTTGGTTATGTGTCACTAGTGGACAGCCTGAGAAACGAGAAGACGGCGGCGGCGGCGGCGGCAGGGGTGGGGGCTGGTGGTGGGGTTTGCGCTGATGTAGGAGATCGGGGAGAGGCGGTGGTGGATAGGGTGACGTTGCCCGCGATGGGCTGTAGGTGGAGTTGCCGGCGCCTGCTGTGGTTGGTTGTTAACTGAAGCTAAAGCTGGACCAGAAATATGCTGAGACCGATTTTGAGAACAACCATGGTTCGGCAGGTCTTCCTGGGAGACATGAAAAAAGAAGGTTGACGAAAAGAAGTGTAGGTGACTGATCGGGAAGGATGGATGCGGTGAAAATAAGAAACGTGAGGCACGTGTCATAGGTGAGGGTGATATGATGTGGCAGTACTGGGAGAGGTGACTCAGGGCATCGGATGTCACTGCAGTCCCTCTGCCCGCGAGGTACTTTGGTTTGAGTCCTTACGGTGACAGGTTTTTCGACACTCCTCAGGTCGAGTTCTGACGCAGACTAGAGGAGAATGCTAGAGCAGTACACTACTGAACGGATCAGGGATCACGCGTGATATTTCCTTCCCATTCTTTGTCCTATCCTACCCCTCACTCACACACACTTACTTGGAACACAATACCACAGATACCAGGAGTAGATCGAAAGTTTAGAGCTTGCCCCGGCTGGGGTGGTGCCCCGCTAGTGGGAGATACCTGGTAGGGGAAATATTCACTAGTCCACGATAGGTGTCAGCGCCGAATCTGACCATCTAGCGAGAAAATATCCCTGCCACATCACGAGCAAAAGCACACACTACACTTACGAGCTGATGACCTTAGCAGTTGGAGCGTCCGGAATCACTAGTAATAAATGATTCACATGTGATGAGGAAGTGGGGTGGGAGAACGAGAATCGACGTGGTAGCGGACTGCGTGGCATGGAAATACGAGGGGAGTGGCGGAACGGATTGGGAGGTGAGGAGGCGTATATAAGAGGTGAGATGACGGAGCAGTAGTGGCGGCAGAGGATGGCTGCCAGCCTCGAAAGGAGGCGGCAGCGGCAGAGGCAAGAGCAGAGGGGACAAGTCCTACCGAAGCTAATATCTCACGCACATAATGGCGCTTGCGGCAACAAAGGAGCTGTGTGGAAGCCAGATCGGTGGCTGTACCAGCGCGAATGCCGCCTGCCGCCCCCAACTCCCCCCACCCCCATACCTGCTGGCCAACGAACGTTGTCCACGCATTACTTGTACCCTCCTCTCGTCCGCCCACCTCTCGTCCGCCCTCCTCTCGTCCGCCCTCCTCTCGTCCGCCCTCCTCTCGTCCGCCCTCCTCTGGCCTTCCCGTCTCCTCCAATCACTCAGTCCCTGACATACGGCTTCTTCGTTATCTTGCGCGAAATTTTTCTTTTAAACGATTCCCGGTTCGCAGAATACACGAGTTTATTTATCGTCTGCTTTTATTTCTTTGCCATCTCATATCCAAATTAAAATTCGAGAAACTCTGCGTTTTACTTCATTATTTATAGCTCGTGATTCATGGAAAATTCATTGCCATCAGTTAGTCTTTTTGGCTTGCCATTTTTATGCACGGAATACTGCAGTCCTTTCTATTTTCATCGCATGACAAACTGTCTCTACTACCACCAAATATGTTCTTAGTCATCAACGCCTAAATGTTTCGATATTTCTTTCTTCGCAGCTATGGTGTACCGAATCCCGCTTGTTATTTGTCAAAAATGTTTACCCGTAACAATCGCAATTGTTTTTTATTGGTAACAATGTGAAGATGACTTATCTTTCACACTGTACAAGAGCAGCTTCAAATACCATGTGTAAAGAAATGACCAACATATGTGAGTTCAGGATGCTCGTAATGTAAAAGCATATACGACAGATCTTAAATTAGTGATGTAACAGAACGGCACAGACTTTCTCGTACGACTTTGTTTCTATATCTATTTAGTCACGGCTTGATTTTTGCTTTTAACCTAGCTTCTTCCTAGATGATTCTTATCGGCGTCTAGAAACAGTTTTTTTTATTTTATAATTATTTCGATCCTCTAAGAGCAGAATAGGATACCACAAATATTCATTGCAATACGCTCTCAGGAAGGTCACATGTTGGAAAAAATAACGAGAAGTCTAACGAGAGAGACGTGACTCGTCCGCATAATCTAGACAATCACAAACGTTGGCACAACAGCACAAACTCTCGTCTATTATTAATAATTTTCAAAAATTCAGAATTTTAAAACGAAAATTAGACGTGCCTAATTTTTTAAATATCCTTGGTTTTATTGGTGTGAAAATTTAAAGAAAAAATATGGAATGTTTTTTGAAAAATGTACAAATTGTCTTTATCTCAAGGAAACATTAAGCGAAAATTTCTGATTTTTTAAAAATTATCAAATAATCTTATTTGAAAAACAATAATATTAGAGCACAGCAGAACCATTGTAAGCGGTGGCTTATCTAACTGTCGAATTTGCTGCATCTGTCAAATTTCATATAGCAACTTCCCAGATATTGAAAGATCGATAAATTAATTTCGAAAATTAAGTTCCAAAATTGCACTTCTCAAAAATTGCACTTTTAGCTTACTATTAGTTTTAAAACTAATATATGATAAGGGAAGTGTAGCCAATATCTCATATCGTAATAGAAAGTACACTTATATTTCATAACTAAAAAAAAGGCGCAAGGGTGTACTAGTTTATATTTTGACACAAAATATTGAAAATTGGCTATGCTATGTTCTTCAAAAGTGTAAGTTCTTCACAATATTATCATGAAATATATCAAATATTCAAGAATATTGGTATTAATCATGAAAATATTTCAATAATGCCAATTTTAACTAGTAGTGAATAATATTTATAAAAAAATTACACTTGTGTACATTTTGAAATATCAAAGAATATACTACATGAAAATGGCGTTTATGTCATGCAATGCGTTTAGAACCACCTAACAACAAGTTAAAGAAAAACTTGTTTTTGAGAAAATATTTTTTTAAATAGTTTCTACATGTCCTCAAAAATTGCTTTAAAACTAGTCACATTTTTAAAAATTGTATATGACATTAAGTAAATTTGTGGCGAACGAATTTAATTTGAAGGAAAAATAAGTTGAACAAGGGAACAATCCTTCAATAATGTTGAATGAGTGGATCCAAAAATGCCAAACGTGTGCAATGTTTCTAAATTCAGAATTAACCATGAAAATAGCACATCTACCATCCTTTATATGTTTATTAAGGTTTACTATTACAACAAATTTAATTAAGCCGTTTTTTATAAAATGTCAAAAATGTTCCAAGGGATTCATGTGAAGTACATAAATTTATTCAAAAATTCTTCGATTAGTCAATGCTCAGAGGTCAATGGTCAGAGGTTTTAAAAACATCGCTTTTTTTTATTAAGGCATCATAAAATATGGATTCTGATTTCACTACGTATTAGAGAAAATAATATACTACATGTATAATGGAAATCCGAACCCCAGTGCGCGGGTTCGTTCCCAGGCGAAATGTCCTAATTTTCAAAGGTCGATGAATTCACAGTACCCATGTCACACTTGTGGCATGTAAAAGGACCCTAGAAGATGCCCGTCAAAATTAAATACCGCCGACAACATCCGCCCTAACGAGATCTCACTTTCTCTTAAACACTCAGTTTGGAAACAGTAACTGAGACCTACATCTGAAGGAGAAAGTGAGAGTCAAATTTCAGGCGCAGTTAGAGACCGCCCGCGAGGAGCGCCTACTCGAAAAAGGTACCTCAGACCCGTATCAGAAATAGGCTTCCAAAGAAACTTGGGTCGAACAGGCAGGGAAAGCAAAGGGAAACTTCTGAGTATATCCTCCAAAGGGATTCTACTGTGGGTCACCTAACTTTCGTCTATGGAAGAATAGAACCAAAGAAAACAAAGAAAGGAAAAACCCGTCTTTTACGATATCGAAGAGTCACAAAACGAGTTTTTCTGCCGAAACATTTGACCCATTTTGTCACAGCATTACATAACTTTCTCTGTAATACTCACAGTACTCTACACATAGTGCATAAACGAAAGAGGAAAAAGACGTCATTTAGACATGACATGCGTTTATCCAGTTTTGCTTTATGGAACGCTGTAATAATTTCATTAGAACGAGCAGTATCATATGAACTTAATTATTGTACATGCATTATTTCAAGCAAACAAATTTTTATTTCAAAATGTAAATGTAGTTTTGAAAATCTAATAAAATCTTCAGCAAATGCTCTATTGCAAATATGAGAAGAGATCACACCGCTTCACACCAGTATATCCAGAACCCCAAGATAGGGCCCAAGAACAGACAGAAGACTACGATATAGCAAATACGATTTCATTGACGTTTCTCCATGAACACGAATTTGCACATTCATATGGCTAACAAAACAAACCCTGACTTTATGCAATATGCTTTCATTCACTTCGTATTCGACTGTATCAAGCCAAAGCCAGACGAAAGAGCGTTTCTTTTAGCTAGAGACTTGTCACTTATAATTATTAATATGTTTTTATAACATGCAAATGTGACCTTTTATGAAATTTTAATCACCAACTCATCACCATCAGTTTTACCTTCACGTTCGAAGCCAACCGGCCTGTTCTAGTTTCAATCCAATAGTCCAATGGTCCAATGCTCCATTGGACCAATGTTTGCTTTTTGTCTTCCAAATCTCATTTCCCAGGAGTCGATATTTCCACGCCTCATTATAAAAATGACACGTTTTCATTTTATATAGACACAACTAATTTAATCGAAAACTACTATCCGATTATCAGTTCCTGGCACTGTACGTGGAAAACCCAGCAGCATTCACTACTACATTTCCTACGTCCGCGTAACATCGTAACGCAACCCTTTCCTGTCTCCGTACGTTCGCTCTTCTCTCGCCGCAACACACCACTCCACCCTCCGCCCCTCTCCCCCGCCCAGCCCAGCCCTGCCGCCGCGAATTCTTATTGTTCCCGGCCTTTTGTCCGTGACGTGCTCCGCAATACGGTTTCGCGTGCTCCGCGTCTTGGTCCTGGCAGCAGGGACGACGGGGGCGGTGCCGCCTCGCCACGCATTATGACGTCGCCAGTTCATGAAACAGTAAAGTTCATTAATTTCAGCAATTGAATTAAAAGAATTTTTAAATTCCCTTTCAGAGAAACGTCTTGGAAAGCGGAAACAAAGTGCTCGCGCTGTAATATTTATGGACTGTCTGGTCCGCGCGCATCGCGAAAAGACCTTTTATACTTCTGTTCTTCTGCCGCTCTTCGCGATGTCATCAATTTGTAAGGTAGACACACGAGTGTGCGAGAGAGACACACAGAGAGAGAGAGAGAGAGAGACAGACAGAGAGAGACAGAGAGACAGACAGACAGACAGGCAGAGAGACAGAGAGGCAGAGAGACAGACAGACAGAGAGACAGAGAGACAGAGAGAGAGAGAGTGAGAGAGAGAGAGAAATATAGACAGGCGAGAGGAAACCGTGGGAAAGAAATGAAAAAATAGTGGTTATCAAACAGCACGTACTTTCTCATCCATATTTTCATGCAAAATTACGTGAAAATGAAACAAATTTTTGAAAAATTGTATATGACCTTATTTCAAAATCAATCTTTAAAAACTGATTGCATTAAGGGAAATTATCTCTACCTTTAATATTTTAGTTGCAGGAAGAAAATTTCGAACTTTTGCAACTTTTGAAAAGTCAGGGTTTACAACAAACATGAGACCTGCACAATTCTCTTGAACCTCCTTCACACTATCCAGCAAAATATAAAAAAACATGCAGTCAGTATTTTGAAAATTCGGAATATGTCCAAAGACCTTCATTTATAGTACCCACCAAAATGAAAATATCTGTTTCAAATTCAATGAGCCGCAACGTCGGACAGATAGATTGGAAAATGTCCACTTCTGTGAAAATCGGCTGATCAGTTTAGCTGCTAGCGTTGTTCACAGACGGATGGACAGACAAGCAGATGGACGGACGGACGGACAGACAGCCGGACAGACGTTAAACCGTCATTCCATTTTTCGGTATCAAGGACCCACAAAACAAGAATTCTGGCTTCATCATGGAATTCAGGATTTCCCACCCTAAATTTAGCATCAGGATTTATCCACGTTTTTGTTACCAGAGTCTTGCAATAAGAGTTTTTATGCCTAAAATATGCTGTTTTTTTGTGCAACATATTATAACTTTCTCACGATCCGGTGACCGAGATCGCTAAGGCAGTAGGGCCGTAGCACTCTCGGACCCAAGGATTGAGGGTTTGAGTCCCGCCTCGGGCATGGTTGTATTGTGTTCATCCTTTCACCCCCAATCATCATCATGTCATTATCACAGTTACCATACCGTTACAAGCAATAGTGATCGCTAATGACCTAAAAGTTGCTGCGACCTTAAATAACAAAAGAATTATATAACTTTCTCTTTACTGCGTAAGCGGTACCGAGAAAGGAAAAGACTCGTCGCGTCGAGCAAAGAGTTTGCAACAGCGAGCGACAGCGAGCAAAGAGTTTGCGGATCATGAGAAGTTAATAATTTGCTGAACCACCGCAATCGACCAGTTGGTGCTTCCCTTCGGTTCGCTTGTGTCGGAAAGGAAAGTTTAGTTGATGCTCCTGTTGAAAAATGTACGGCAGATTTCACGATGAGCAAGTCATAAAGGGCATGGATGGCGCTTAACACTGCGTTTGTTCACGTCAGAACAACGTTTCAAAACACAAGTATCATTTGCTTTCGGTACGTTTGAAAGAGTTTACTAACAACAATTGTCGTGTTTGGCTCAATTACGCAAGTATTCTAAACCGGAGTGCGCGTTTCGAAAGAAAAAACATCTAAAAAAAAAATTCGACAATTTACGATGGTTTAGCGGAAGTTAGTACACAGTGAGCCACAATTTATTTTTAGTTGCTTTACTAAAAGCTTAAAAAAATTCAAAAATTAAAAATTTCTTTGTAATTTTCCACGGTTCTTCCAGCCAAATATCAGAAATTAAATCATTACGAGAACTTATCAACTTTTCGAGACCCGAATTTGTATTTTAAACAACGTGCTTTAACTCGCTGAGTGCAACACATGTTTCATATTTAGACAAGACATAGAACACCATGAAAAATCATTATTTTCACCGTTTCATAATTAAAACACACAAAAATGGAGTTATATATATATATATATATATATATATATATATATATATATATAAATGGTTACTAGTTTCACTTACATTGGCTGCCACTTCCAACCCAATAATATTAATTTTAGCATTACGTTTTGAACTATATTGCGATATATATTTTTAGAATATTCGAACGCGTGACGAGATTCAGTCAATTTATCGATATAAAACAACATAGAGCACAACATTAAAAATAAACTTTAAAATGTACGTAACGTGGATCACAATTCGTATGCTGAAATTACGGACGTATTCTTTGCGACATCACTCATATCTCCCATTCGAGGGCCAGAGGGATGTACATTTTTTGCAAGGGTGCCGCAGCGCAAAATTTCAGCTCTGTATCTTGGAACAAACAGTATGGTAATAAAGAGATTAATTTCACGCAGAATACAAGGGATTAGAAAAGTGTATTCCTCTCTGTTAATAACGGGAACGAGTTTCGAAAGAGTGACTTCGCAGAGATACAAGTGGAACGCAGAGGAGAGAAATGTTGATGTGGAAAGAAGATTGATTCGAGTAGAGCTTGGAGTGGAAAAATTTAGTGATCTCAAATGAAATCATAAACTGCGTAGAGGAAGCTGAAGAAAACATTGAAGATGATATTTGAAAATTTCGAAGCTACTATAATTGAAAGTACTCAAATAGTAAACAAATTATGAAAATTCGTGCAGTACCCGTGTGTTGATAAAGCTTTATATTAAAACAGAGGAAAAAAGTGAAGAAAAAACAATTAAAGGAACAATATGATTATGATACAGGAGGCTAAAAATAAACATGTAAAATAAACTTTAACAAAATTGTTAGATGAACTTATAACAATGGTGGTAAATAAAAAAACATAATTTGACTCACAAAAAATCTGTAATCCCTGAAACATAAGAAAAATTGTTTCATTTAATTTGGTACACCGTCATAATGGAACATGGGATTTGCTTTAGGGACGTGAAGCTCATTACTATGTCATCGAAAGAAAGTCAATATATCCAAATATTGAAAATGAAAGCAAAGTTTAGTCACATGGTGTTAAAAAGAAAACCAGAAATTATTACATTTTGTTAAAACACCTGTTCGTCATTCAAATTAAAAAGAAAGGATAAGCAAATATGATGAATTAAATAAGAAAAATATAGAGAATGCATGCATGTTACAGTACAAATTTAGTATTTTTTTTCAGTGAATTTAAAGTATTACAATGCCAATGACGTCGGAAACTAGAAATATTCTCACCTAAAAAAATAACTACTTAACGCCTTAATTACATCCATGAATCTTTCCTCAGACTCAGACTCCTACTCATTCTTGAGACTCCATAAATAATTTATTGTTGAGATACTCCCAGATACATATTACATTTTCTTCTTGTTGTCTCCTCTAGCGGTCAAAACTTTCATATCTGAATCATTGTCCCATCTCCATCCATTTTGATATTCTCTCTTTACTAATCTTACATTCGACACTCTTCACTCTTTCTTCCCATTTTAACTTCGACACATGGTCCTCCTTTTTTATCTTCGCTGTGTATTGTTGCACTAATCTTCCACTTGTCCCAGTCTCTTTGTGAAAACATCTTTCTACTCGTCTCGCTCCTCTTGTCCCGTCGTTCGCTCCCAGCCTTTGTCTCCTCCGCGCGTCATTCCTCTCCCCTTCTTTCAAGCTTTTCTCTTTCTGCCTCTTCCGCCGACCAGCGCCCCCTCGACCACGCCCCCTCCCGCATTCACTGCCTTCCCTCAGCGACTGCTCCGCCACATCAACGCCGAATTAAACCCCGGGCCCGTGCTTTTATCGCGCCGCCTAAATTACCTCAGCTCCAGAACGGGAAAGAATTACGACGGCGGCGGTGGTGACGGCGGCGGCCGTGGCCGCTGGCCCACGTTTTTTGCCACCGCCGCCGCCGCCCACGCCTCCACCGCCGCGGAATGCGCGCGTTATTGTAGATTCCGCCGCCAGAGGTCGTTTGCAGCGCGTGGTGGTCGCGCGTACCACCGTGGCGTGTGGGTTGGGGTGAGGACGCAGCGGAGGATACGGGGATGGGGTATGGGTGGGCTGGAAGACGGCGAGAGAGGTCGGGAGGGACGGGAAGGTGTAGCAGGATGCGGGATGGGGTTCGCTGAGGGGCTGGGTGATGGCGGAGGCAA
>BOPP01000031.1:6644373-6659107 GCA_017312745.1 Gryllus bimaculatus
CGGGGACTGGGGGGGGGCGACGCGACACGACCGGCTCCGTCCCGCGCGGTTAACAAATGGTGATGGCCCTAGAAGCAGCATTATGTTCTTGTCCGAGCTTTTGGAAACAATAACGGACGGGGTCAGCCCGCTGGAGGCACCTCGCCCGCCCTCCCGCCGGGTGTCCGACACAAGCGCGCGACATCTCCGCGTATAAAAAATATAATTTTAATGATAATGGAATATCTGACGTTAATGGGGGTTTACGTCTCTCGCGCTCCCGCAGAAACGAGCGTAATTTTCGGCGGGGGGGGGTCGCCGCCGGCACTGTCACCGCCGTCGCCGCCGTCCAGATTTCTCGCCACGTTGTAAGTTCACTATTTTCCGCGGAACCCAATATAATTTAAATATAACTCCGCAGGCGTCCGCCAGAGCGCTTTTGGGGCGTGGAGGTGAGAGCGCGGCTGAGGTCGTTAATGCGCGCTTACCGAGCGATGTCCAACGGCGAAAATATTTTCGCGCTATTCATATCTCCCCGCGAGGAGATCTGTCTCGTGGCCGGCGGGACAAGGTGGCGCGGGCAGCACACGCGCACTAGGTAGCTGCGGAAACTGTACGGGTGGCAGCATAATTAGGGGCAGAGCGGAAAAAACTAAATTAGTCGGTGTTGCGGTGGAAACGGACGGGGATGAGGGAATGGAAGGAGGACAAAGTAGAGGAGGTTGTTGGAAATGTGACTAGGAAAACTTGTATATTTCTGCCTGTAGAGGTTGAAAGGTAGGGTTTGTGAATAAGAAGTAAAATGCATGTACCTCTGATAGAACACATTGAAAACTGCAAATAGTTAAAGAGCTCGAAGACATAGGAAATATAGAGGTCAATCATAAATCAAATCATACACAAACACAGATCATGGAAAAGCAGAATCGATGATTACAAAATAAGAATATGAGAATAAAAAAATGACTTATGACGAAATTAAATACTGTATCCAGTATTCGGAGGCATAGGAATAAGCAACATTGAACACCTCTGAAATAATGTCTCCCAACAAGCAATCCGTAGAAGATGATTACTGCATTTCTGTTATTTTGACGAATACTGTTAGGAAGACAGGTATTTGAAATTCATATCTCCCCGCGAGGAGATATATTGAGGAGACGACAGGTGTAAAGATATGTTCTGAAACATTCTAATGTATAAAACCCTTGTCACTTATCGCATGCTTTTAGGGTTTAAAATAATTCTCTTTTATTGATGATAAGAAGGGTAAATTTAAACTGAGTATTACCAATGTTTTACCTTTTAAAACCTCGCGGAAAAAATTATGGTTGATTAGTTATTGTGTCTTTTGAATGGGTCAACCGCTATGGCCATGTTTCTCGTAATTATAGTGCATGATGAATTGCTAAAGGCGTTAATTTTAGTTTCCCGTTAGAACGTGTGATTCGACGCCAGTCTACACATCATCTTAATTTAATGGAAGAAAAGACTATTAAAGCTGTGATCACAGTAAACATTAATATTAATACGAATCCCAATCTATCCTCATTTAAAATGTGTGAATATAAATATTTTTGAAAGATTATGTGTCATTAAATTTTAATATTTATTTTAGCTCTGATTAATGTATATTAATTGACAACAATGCTTTTTCAATTTGTTACGAGTATTATGTGAATAATGCTACTTACTTTCACCTCCTGCAGGTTGCGAGAAGGAACCCGAGCTATAAACAGGATGCAGTATAGCATTTGTTGGATTCGTATTTCACAGGTAACAGCTAAATGGTTCAGGTATCAGAAATCCGATGTGTGACGGGCGATGGCAGAATCATGTTTGTGAAGGCGAGACGACAGTCGAGAACAGCCGAATATTAATTTTATGAGAAAAAACAGTATTAAAACGTGATAACAAACTTTAAAATTAATAACAATCACGTTCCACCCTACGTGAAAATTTGTTAATATCAATATTTTTCAGAGATATTGTGTCATTTAACTTTATGTTCCTTTTAGCTCTCATTAATGTAATAAAGTTGTATTTTAATGATTATTGTCTTATTTGCTTATTACCTTTCATTTGCTTGCTTAAAACTACTTATTTTCACCCCCCGCAGGTTACAAGAAGAAACCCAAAGGCTGTAATGTGTAGCATCGTTTCGATTCGTTATTTCACACGTAACAGCTAGACGGTTTCTGATACCCCTGGAAGTACCTCTCAAGTAAACACACAAAAACGACGCAATAAAAAGATATCACACGCACGGAGTATTCGCTTAAGCTAAACAACAGGATGAACCAAAGCACCGCGATGTGACGGGCGACGGCAGCAGAGTCAGGTGTCGGTGAAGGCACGGCGACAGCCTAGCGTAGGCAACCGGGCGCACCATCGGCAACCGACAGCATCCGCCATGGATGTAGCAACGGCGTTGACCGCGCCGTGTCAGTGAAGCGGGGCGCGCGGGGTGGGGGAGGTCTGCAAACTTTACAAGAGCAGTATCTCTCTCTCTCTCTCTCTCTGTCTCTCTCATCTTTTTTTATTTAAGTCCCCGCCTTTTAAAATTTGTTTCGCTGCCGTATAAACTCGTATCGGCAAACAGCGCGGCGTACACAAGCGAGACCTCCCGCCGCGCCGCGCCTCTGTGCGCTGCGTGCAGCGGTCACTTTGACCGCCGAGTCCCCGGAGAGCCTCCTCCCGGAGCGGTTTTCCGCCGGGGCGGGCGCCGGGCGGGGGAGGGGGAGGAGAGAGTGGTCAACGAGAGGGCGGGAGAGCGTGGCAGTGTGTGGGAGGGGTTAAAAGTCGTGGTTCGGCGGGAAAGTAGGAGCACGTGGCACTGTTGGGAGTGTGGAAGAACGTGACAGGAAGGGTAAGGGATGAGTAGACGAGAGGAGGAGGAGATGAGAGTGAAAGCATGGCTGGAGGACAGAGAGAGTGAGAACGTGACTTCAGGAGAGTAAGAGCCTCCTCCCGGAGCGGTTTTCCGTCGGGTCGGGCGCCGGGCGGGGGAGGGGGAGGGGGAGGAGAGACTGGTCAACGAGAGGGTGGGAGAGCGTGGCAGGGCGTAGGGGTTGGAAGTCGTGGTATGGCGGGAGTGTGGAAGAACGAGGCAAGGCAGGAAGGGAAAGGGATGAGGAAGAGGAGAAGAGGAGGGTGAGAGCGTAGTTGGGGGAGAGTGAGAGCGTGGCTGAGGAGTGTGAGTGCGGGACTAGAGGGGAGAGCATGGCTGGGTAATAGTGAAATCATGTCTGGTGGAAAGTGAGAGCATGGCTGGGGGAAAGTAAAACCATGGCTAAGAGAGAGTGAGAGCATGTCTGAGGGACAGTGAGAAAGCGTGGCGAAAGGAGGAGGTTACGAGAGTGTGACAGAGCAGAGAGAGCGGGAGAGTTTGGCCGGGGGAGAGTGTGAAAGCGCGTCAGAGAGGGAGGAAGAAGGGGTGAGAGCATGGCAGGGTCCGGAGATTGAAAGTTGAGGTAGTGCGGGAGAGTTGAAGAGCGTGACAGGGCTTGAAGGGTATGATATATAACCGATAGGGGTGATTAAGAGTGCGTGGCATCACAAAAGGTAAATTTGCGTGGTAGGGTTAGAATGGTGAATGGAAGCCCGTCGCAAGGCGTGGAGGGTGAGGGGTGACAAGGCAGAGAGAGAGAGAGAGAGAGAGCGAGGGGGTTGGAAAGCTGTCAAGGCCTAGATGTCGTAAGTAGTAGCAGGATGGGAGAGTGAGAGAGCGTGGAAGTTCAAGAAGTGTGGAAGAACGTGGCAGGGTGGAGAGGGTAAGGTAGGCTAATTGAGATAGAGCGCGGGAACGGAGATAGAGCGCGAGAGGATGAGTGGGAGAACATGGCACGATGGTGGTCGCGGCAGGGGGTGGGTGGGGGAGAGGTTGTGGTGAGGAGTGTTATAAACGTGTCAGTGCATTTAGAGTGGTAGAGCATGTTTAGGGCAGAGAGGGGCGAAGCGAGGAGAACCCCGAGAACTGGGTTAGCGTTCGACTGGCCTGGCGAGCGGCGTAGGCGTCGAGCAGGTGTCGAGCGGGGGGAGCGTTGGGATAGAGGAGCGGGAAATGCATTCGTGCCGGACAAGAATTCGAGTGGGCGGTCTGGCGGACAGGCAAAGCGAGCGGGCGAGTGGGCCGTCACGCAGGCGATGTTAGCGTTTTGGAGTGCTGAGGCGGGACATGCGCTCTGATGGGCTGGGCGAGCGGGGAAGGAATTTGGTGGGGTGGGTGGTTGGGTGGGGGGTAATTGGGTGGTTAAGCGGACAGGTTCCGCAATCGGGCGATCAATGTGGTCTGTGGCAATGAGCGGTCAAACCATCAGTCGGATAACAGCAGTGAGCAGCTGCTCAGGCGAGATTTTATTTTGGTGGAGTTTTTAGGCCTACGAATACATTCACCTGTGATTATGAATTGATCTAGATTCTCTGACACGAACAAGCGGAGAAAGTGATTATTATTTAGGATGTTCCTCGCATATGGATATATTTATGATTGTCCCTTTACCCGCCATCATCATTCTATCAATCACTTCATTGAAAGAGGATTAATAATTCCTTGCGCGAACACGAGGCTCTTGCTCTTAATAGAATGTGCAGTTAGCTAATAAAAAACATGTCGAGCACGGTTGTACATCGTACTGGAAAAAGAGAATGCAAGAAAATTCAAACCTGCCTTGCATGATTCAGACATATGGCTAAAAAATTGGATTGGGGTGGGACATGACCACCATGTCCCCTTTCCCGAGATCACCGTTGTCCGGTAATCAGTTTTGCCTTTCCCAAGGGTCTTTATCCAGCCGACAGTCGGTTACCCTTTACGTCCCGATGAAATGCATATTCAACCACACACAAAGACACACACACACACACACACTTGTGGGCTCCTCTGATCTGGGTTCAGTGGAACTCTAGGCCCTCCGCGAGAACTCATACATGAGAAACAAAGGACAAACATGTTCAAGTTTTCTGGGTGGGCGAGATCGTTAAGGCAGTAGTGCCGTAGCGATCTCAGACTGAAGTATTCGAGTCGCGTCTCGGACACGATAGTATGCGAGTTTGTCCTTTCACCATCCCCCTATCACACCATACTGTTAAACATATCGTTAAACTACAGTGGTCGCTATTGACCTCGTTGGTAATGCGACCTTAAATAAAACAAAACATGCAAAATTCGGAACTCGAATCTGTGACCCTTCAAACTGAAGCGCGATCTCAGCCACCTCGGCCATCCAGGTCAACTTGTTTTGCCTACCCTGAACATTTCTTCACCAACCGCCCCTCCAACCCTATCGCCTTGAGCCAGCCGCGCCCAGGCAGCGCGTGTTCCGCGTCGTCCTCCGCCAGGCGGCGGCGGCTGCTGCGTCCCCGAGCGAGGCGCGCCTAACCCCGATCGGATCGGCGCGGGCCCCGCCCCCGTACGAAGAGGAGGCAGCCGACGCCTCCGCCCAGCGGCGCCAGGCGGCGCTGGCTGCGCGCGACGTGTGTTGAGAGGAGATCCGTGTCTCGGATTTGCCTTGTCACGTCCATTTACGCCGGGCGCCGGGGAAGAGATCGGCGTCGGGAAAGGGCGGTTTAGGAAGGGGGGAGTGGGGGGAAAGAGGGGGGAACTAGGGCCGGGAAGAATCGCCGGCCGATACGCGCCCGAGTCCAAGGGAGCGCGCTCTGGGGGACTGACCGGCGTTCCCGAGGCGGCCGGCAAGGCAGGTAACTGCGTTTACCGGCCGCGGCCGCGCCCGCGCCCGCTGGACGTGTCGTGACAGCCGGCTTTATTGAATCGGGCCGGGGCGCCATCCGAGCCGACTCGCTATCCACCTGCAGCGGCCCAAGGCGAAGGAGAAAGAGAGAGAGAGAGAGCGAGCGAGCCCGCGCGCTCGCCCGCTAGGGGCGCTGTCGGCGCCAATCGGCGTCCCCGGGGGCTCCTTGACCCGCCACGTGCACGACGCGCTCCCTGGCGGCCGATCTCGCTCCCCCCTCCCCCTTCCGATGGCGCCTCATCCTCATCTCAAGACAGGGGGGGGGAGGACGCACGCTCCAAATTACGTTTGAAACTCAAAACATAGCCCTCAAAACAAATGACGAATTCTGTGTCTATTTCATATAACTATTATTATTATTATTATTATTATTATTATTATTATTATTAACGATATAGTTTGACTTATTTTCTATCGAGCTGAAATATTCTTCAGCCAAATTCCTCAAAAAGTGATTAATATAAGAATGCAACATTTATCTTCACATAATATAACATTCACAAATTCCCAAAAGCATATAAAAGTAATGGATGAAAGCCCCAGAAGCACATTGGGCGTGTAAAACTCTTCATCGTTTAGACACATGCACAAGGCACATGCCTTTAGAGTCTTAATTCACTCGTCTACTGCTCATGCTGAATATCCTCAAAATAATTATACTCATATTACATATATTTTCCATGACGCCTTAGAAACGTTGCAAAACATAATATTGGTAAGTGGTTTCTATCTCCTCCTTGTGCATCATTTTCAGTTCTGCTTATAACGGTGATTGCTTCATTGTTAGAAATCTAGTATCATAGCTAATCGATATTATAGGTTAATGTTATTTAAACGTTGTAAGTCACTCATGTCAAGGTCGCGGGCAAGGTAACAAGCTTAATAGAACTCGCACGGACTACATTAACAGAGAAATTGGCACGGTATTTAAAAGTAAGGGTTGTATAAATGCCAAGGAATAACGGTACATTAATAGATACCTGGTCCCTAAAAGTCTTTGGGAGAAAGTACTTAAGAGTTATAAAAAATGAAGCTTTATTAATTACTATGTTCTCTTTAAGGCAAAGAAATGATCCACTAAAATTAATTAATACATCAGACCCATTTCAAATTCTCAATTAAAGAGTAAATGTACATCAATAAAAAATGAAACAGTAGTATTATGAATTTGAATTCCTTTTTACTTAAGAGTGATATACAAGCATGAACTTTTTACGTTCAGGTTAGAAGGTTAAGTAACAAATATTCTTGTCTGTGCGATAATTGTTAACTTGAAGACTTTTTAATTTATTTCACATTACTAAATACATAAATCACTGAATTATTTCGAATCACAATACTAAACGACAACAACGAAATAATTCGGTCAATTGGTAAAGATGTTTATACAAGGAAGAATTTAGTAAGAAAATAAACATCAAATAGTAATAAGTAGTGAACAACATAAACATAATACAATTCTCGGTTATTAGATCGAAAAAAATATTTTCGTATGAAACCACTATTTACCGCCTCCTACCAATCCAGCTTGCGCATGTACACACATTACATGTATGTTACGCATGTACACAAGAGTATGTATGCCAATGAGTATGTGCTGTGTAGTGCGGTGAAGTGCTGTGAAGTGCTGGTCAGTGTGTAATTCAAAGGTAATTCAAAGCAAAAAAAATGTAGTGTAGTGAAGTGAAGTGAAGTGAAGTGAAGTGCGGTGAACGTGATCAATGCACTTTTCAATGCTGCTTTTCGTCTTGTACTGTATAGTACGGTATTTTTATTATTATTTTTATTATTATTTTATTATTATTATTATTGTTGTTGTTATTATTAGTATTATTATTAATGTAAGTGTTGTAAGTTTTGCAATTATTGTCATTAACTGCCACTGGGCCACACCCAATTGCAGTTCTAATAAATGTATGTATGTATTTCTGCATTTGGAGGGGAAATGAGTACGGAGTCAGGGGAAGTTGCCCCTGCCCATATGAGCGCCAGGCTCCCAGGTGGGCAAGAAGCTCGGGCGAGCGCAGTTTGACGTGCCTCTAGTGAACTTGTACCCATGTGCACCGAGTCTGGTATTTCTCTTCTATCATTTAATGCATTTGTTAGTTCGTAGGACCATATAGATTTAAACATCGAATGTTGGGAAATATTCTGAGAATTAACATCCATCAAGTCAGTATTTATCATTTACAAATTCTGTCTAATAGAATAAAACTTTAAAAGAAAAACACTACAAAGGACCAACATTACTTAAGCTTGTTATGGTTTCCCAAACAAATCCAATTACATTTGGGGACGATATAACATCTCCACTGCCGTTACTATCTCGGAAATTCATACTGTTGAAGAGCATCGGGGTTTGTTACGCACCAACATCACAATAACACTCTACAAATACATCTGGCAGGCATATAAGTATCTCTCTTTTGCGCATGAAACTACGCCATGCAGCGTCTCTCCCATCCAGGCTTCCATCTTCTTCTATCTTGTCAACCATCTTTGATGAGACGATCTCTCAGTGTCTGACACACATCATACGATGTAAGTCTTAGTTTCCCTCTCTTTCTGTGCATTGGCACCAGCCACCTCCAAGTTTAATGAATATAATATATGGTCGTTTAATTTGAATTCAATCTTTTCACATTTGTTCTTTTAATTTTCAAATTAGAAAAAAATATATTCGTTTATTATTCATGTATTAAATAGCTTAGTCGATTCTATCACAGCACACCATGTGAAAATACTGCCAGCGAAGGTTTGTCTGCGACGAGGAAACAAATCATGTTTAATGGTTTTGATAATTAGCAATTTCGAAAAAGTTTATTCTGCTCTCACCATGGAAATAACGGTGCCCTTCTTTACCAAGCATCTTAAAATGGAGTCGGCAATGTCGATGCTGAGGCTTCAAAGTTAATCATTCAACAGACTTTATTACTCCTACACCATACTGAAAATTGCCCAACACGGCACCCCAATATCAATTAACATATTGAAACGAAAATAGTAATGTTTTGTTTGATCGAACATAGTAGTGTTGGGTAAAGTAGAATAATGGAATAAAGAGTTCATTAACTGCCACAATTACGAAGTCTCACAAAATTTACGGAACATTGGATAATAGTCGTAAAATACTCTTTTTTGCCAGAGGCAAATGAGACTTCATTAACAAAACTCGTGAAAGAAGTGACTGGCAAAGGAAACCTTCAAAAATTCATCTCAATGTTTGGTTCAACGTCAGACGGGATGTTATTTTAGTTTGAGCGTAGTTGAATCTTATAGATCCTCCAAAGAGCTACACTGATTCCCGCGGAAACTCTTGCTCTTCCCAGGAAGTTTTGTGGGGCTTTATCGACTCTCAACCGCACATAAATTCTTGCAGTTTCTTCCTAGGTTTCATTTGTTATTTCTGTTTTCAACACTGTATTTCCCACTACTCGCTCGAACACGCTGATCCTGTAACCTTATGATAAATGAATAAACCAGCTTTTCAAGCTCTCGCTATTTGACCTTTGTAAAATCCTGGAATCGACCACAAACTTTTACCACAAACTATATATTTCTACAATTTAGAGCTATATCAAAATCATAGACACTCATCAGAAGTGCTTTGAATTCTACAATTAAACCAAGCTCTAAAATAAATGTCATTGAGCAGAAGTTTGAAGATAATCATATAATCAGTGACTTCTACTATTTAAACTTACTAATACTAATACTAGCAGTAATTAATATTAATTAACTTAATTTAATTTTAAACTGTTGGCTGGAAAAAAGTAATACGTTTAATTGTTTCTTGCATTAAAAAAAACAGTATATACGAGTATGACAATCATAACGAAGTAGTAGTAAGTTGTACAATCAACCGTCCAAGAATATTCGCTCTCGTAAATGTTTCGATTACAAATTAGTCAAAATCTTTAATGAACCATTCTACGTACTACAGGAGGACCACTTCCTCATAAAGAACGCTCACTCTTATCAGGATCAATACTGGCACTGAAATGCTTCAACCCTGCGGGCAGCGCAACCGTTGCTATCTGGGCAGTAGCTGTCTTCCTTTCTCGCAGTTTCTCTTCTCATTCCGGGTGCTCCCCTCCGCCACCACCGTCATCATCACTGCTACCGCCACCGCTGTCGCTGCCGCCTCTGCCACAGCCGACCCTGCCACCGCCCACACTCCCACCCTGTCACCGCCCACTACATCAAAAAAATGTAGTAGTAATTGACATGTCTGACATGATCTCATTGATTCAATATAACATCATGGATTTAATTATTTATGATATCCAACTCCTTAGAAGTACAATACAGATATTTTCAATAACCGTATATTTGCTGAGTTAAAATTGAGTCCAAATTGTTTATATGAAAGCTACATTTTTTTTGTAAATTATAGTCACGTATTAGTTTATTGTAAAATGTAAAACATGCTTTCGTACCATATTTGATCCAGTTCGGTTTTTTCCTTAAAACATGTTCGTATGTTGCTTTATCCACCATCCATTTACGTTCTTTGCTTTGTTGTTACGGACACCATATTCATCGAAAACCAAATTTTGAATCTTCAAAAAATTGTTTGCTTTCTACGGCTTTATTAAAAGACTAAAAACCCAATTCTAGGAAACCATTGCCTATTCCTTCTCTTTTCAAGCAGCTGCGAGGACAGCTGTACATCCAGACGACGGGAAAAGTGTCGAGCATTCTCATTTTGTGAAAATTGGAAAACGTGTATGATTAACAGTTCTCGAGCATCTGAGGACCGGAACTTTATAGAAATAAAAAGAAACGACAGAAATCTCGCCAAAGGGCTAAGGAAACCCAGAAAATATCCGGAAAGAAAGTTTAAGATATACAAGCGGAGTAAAACCGATCGTCTGACTGGAAAAGCGAGACGAGCCACGCGGAATAATCAAACGGCTTGCGAGGTCAGGCTGCAGGACTCCTGGACGTGGCCGGAACCGCCAAGCCGAACCCCCGCCAGCCGCGAATTTGATTTTACGTTCTTGCTGCACGTGGCGTGGGCGGGCGGAGTGGAGGGGAGGCCGGGGCGTTGCGGGGTAGGACGGGCGGGCGGGCCAGAACGGAGGCCAGCTGGCAAAACCCAGGCGGGGGGGGGGAGAGCGAGGCCGAAGCAGGCAGCATCGGGGACGAAGGCGAGACAGCGGAGGGGGAGGGGAGAGGGGGCGGGGCAGACCAGACAAGGGGCGCCGGAGAGGCCAGTTCGGAAATAGGCGACGGGACGTGTAGAGGGAGCGGGGAGGAAAGCAGGAGGAGCAGGATGCTGGAAAAAGGACGGGCGGGATGGTCGCAGAGGGTCGGGGAGGGCCAGAAACAGGGGCAGACCAGGGCGATAGGTTGACAAATCGAAGGAAGGGTGGAAGCCAGGGAAGATGCGGATGGTTCGGGATGGGGCGGGATGGGAGGGATTGCGCGGGGCAGGGCGGGCAGGGGCAGGGCGCGGTAAGGCGGGGAAAGGGCGGCGGGGGCGGGCGGGGCGGGCCGGGGCGGGCCAGGGCAGGGTCGGGCAGCGGGGCGTGCGGGGCGGGGCAGGGCAGGGCGGGGCAGGGCGGGCGCAGGAACAGGCGGGGCAAGGACAGGGCACGGCGGGGCAGGGCAGGGCGGGGGGGGCAGTGGCAAGCGGTGGGGCAGGGGGCAGGGCCCGGACAGGGCGGCGAAAGGGTGCGGGCCGAAGTGGGAGCCGGGTGGAGCGCAGGGCCGGCTTGGGGCGGGCGATTCGCATCGTCAGTTGCAACGAAACTTCAGTGTGGAAACTCGAACAGAACAACTGTTCTAATTTAGTCTGCAAATTAAAACCCGTTGGATTTTGTGTTGATGCAAACCACTGAAAGTGCACACAAGTAGGAGCGTATCGCCGAGGGGGAGAAAATGTTAATCGGAAAAAAACCTGAAGAAAAGGAGAAACAGAGACAAAATCGACTTCAGATGAGAAATCGGAAAAGTCTTTATTCCTCTTTTTACTGTCAAAAAATAAAAAAGAGGTACTCACCTTCTCCCCTTCATTTAAGGATCGAGTGTATTGAACAAAGCTATGAAGATCCAATTGCCACTATGGTAAAATGACTAATTGGCAAAATGAAAGAAATTACGGATTAAAGAATCTTAGTTTTCGAACGGACATTTATCGTGTTATGTCATATTACTCGCACGATCTTATAATGTGCACTGTTAGTATTATTTCAAGATATTGTAAAATGGCACGTAAGATTCGCGGCTCGACTTCATGTCTTCTTGGCTGTCCGGGACCGCCGCCGTCGTTGGCTTGACGAGGGCGACGTTTCGCTGTCATACTCGCAGGCTTCCTCAGGGTAGCTGACTTGAGATGTAGCTGGGTCACTGCCCTGAGGAAGCCCTCGACATGGACAGGTGAAACGTCGGCCTCTCAGCTAACGACGGCGGCGTCATCCGGGAAAAACCCAAGATGTCAATTGTAATAGCAACCAAATAAAAAAAGAGGTCTTCACAAGAAATAAAAAGGAAAACAGCGATGTCATTTATAGTCTCCAATCCATCTCACGTACTGATGAAATTTAATTACTATTATACTATTTTCGTAAAAATTTTTTTTGTCAAGTTATTATGTGCTTAAAGTATTATATTCTGATATGCATAAAATATTTACTCAAGGTTACTATACTATTTTTTCGTCATAAAGTGCCTCACTGCGTACAGAAAAATCAGAAAAATTTGTTAATATTTTCATGACATTATTTTTACCGCTAAAATTGTATCTAAAATCAGCTGCATAATCGCAGGGAAGTATTATCAAGCTTTTAATTAGTAATCCCCATTCACACATTTGCCACTTTCATTAAAATACTAAACCATTATGTGATGATTAGGGTAACTCGATTCAGAAGTATTATTCTTTAACTTGTGATAAATATTTACCAAGATGTGGCTACCACCAAGATGCGTCTTAAAATGTACAATACGAAAGAAAATTGATGTGTCTAAACTTTGAATTTATATCAGTTAACATATCCGAGCTTAGCCGAGGGATTCAATGGAACACCTCAACGTCACACCATGTTTGCCCCCCCATCCTCAGCCATTTCCGTTGTTCAACTTCAGCGCGGTCGACTGTATTTTGTCTCCCGGACGCTCGCCACTTCCTCAGCCACGGATTTGGGTCAAAGAGTTGCCGGCGGAACTTGTGAATTCTGCGAGGACCTTGCCCACCTCCGCACAACTTTCGCCGGGCCCAAAGGGAAAGAGAGAGAGAGGAAGAAAGAGGAGAGAGCAGAGAGAGTCGGAGGAGAGCGACGGAGAAGAGCGCACTTTCCCATTCATCGGACGCCGCCCCCTCCTCCATTCCCTCTCCTGCTCCCGTACTGCCCCCCTCACCCATACCCATTCTTACCGGATCCTAGAACGCTTCTCCCACCTCCCCCTCTTCGATCATTCCGCCCGTCACACCCACCTCGCACTGACCCCCGCCAACCCCCTTTTCCCACCGCCCCTTCCAACTGCCTGCCTACTTTTCCCTCGCTTTTCCGCACTCAGGCTTTTTACCGTCGCCAGCTCCCACCGCGCGGCCAGCACCGTCGCCCCCGCCCCCTCCCTTACCCGCTCCCACGCGGTGCCGCCGCCGCCGCCCGCCACCACCCACCGCGCTCTGCGACGCCCAGCTGCGCCCCGAATGCGGAGTTTAAATTTTCTAATATGCGGCGCCAACGCGCCCGCCCGCGCACCGCACTCGACCTCCCGCTGGGCGCCGCCCCTTGCCGCGCGCCCCCCGCCGCGTCCGCTCCGAAAGGGAACGGGGAGCGGGGGTCAGGGAACCGGAGGGTGACACCGCCGCGCCGCCGGCGGCCCGCGAGGGGCTCGCCTTCACCGCCACCCCGCAAAAAGAAGATGCACTTCGCGCGCGCTTAGTTGACGTTACATACGTGTATAGTATATTATTGTTGTGGCTTGGTTGCAACACTGTTTGCTTAGTTACTGACATTGGCCCAAAAAAGTCAAAACGTCAGTGCTACCTATAATTTCACATTGATTTACCTTGTCCCTCCCTCGGTCAAGCTAAGGAAATTATAGTATATATATATATATATATATATATTGTGACGTTACCTGGGAAACGTACTTTTCACGGACAATAAAATAATTCATAAGGACGGGTTACAATTTTCGGTGAATGGGTCTCCAGGGAATGACGTGCATTGGAAGGGAATTATTTCAAAAAATTTCATTTATGCAATTTGAGAGTTATAATAATAACACACTATATACATTTAAGTTTTTTTACCAATTCGCAGTGCGCAGGCGCTTTTAAATTAGTTCGTGCACGAGTAATATGCTACCTTTGAAGGCTTCCGATTGGATCCACCGGCTTTGACTGGAGGCGAGCGTGGCCGGCCGTGGCAACGGGCGGCGGCGCGATCGGCAAAACTCCGCTCCGTCCCCGAAAGTTTGTCCGGAAGCCCGATTTCGGCGGTTGGTTCCGTGTACTGGCCCCAGCACTCAGCAGGCGGTCCCGCGCGGCAGGCCCCGAATTAACAGCGTTCTCTCAATCCTTACGCATTGTCGCACGTGTCGGCCCGCTGCTTGCATTACATCCAGACGGACATGAGAATGCATGTCTATATCGCAATCACTTTAAATATCCACTGTTAATGTTTTTTCACGAATTCGGTCCTGCGTTCGCACGACTGTTTCTTCTAATTATCTGATAATTTTTTTTGAGCACCTCTATCTCCCCTCAATAACCATTAATCAGTTCCACACTGTTGTGTAATTTCACCACACAGTTTGTTTTGGGCATCACAGCCCATCCGCAGCGCCGCGGCTCTCGTCTATATTCTTCACCGGCACTAGCGGCCCCCTCTCGCAATATTACACCCGGCACTCAGTGGCTGCCAGGTTCGCTTTTACTGACTAAACCCGTCACTCGCGTCGCCGCACCGCCCCCCGGTTTTTGACCGTTGGTGGCAAGCGTGGCGCGCGGCGCTCACTCGCTATCCGAATCAGCGTTTTCTTCTTAT
>BOPP01000031.1:6660650-6689211 GCA_017312745.1 Gryllus bimaculatus
AATTAATATCAGTTTTGCTAATTATTATGTAGAAACGTTCTTCGTTTCAATATATATATATATATACATACATACTATCTACCTTCCTACCTATCTGTCGATGTAGTGTGTGTGTGTGTGTGTGTGTGTGTGTGTGTGTGTGTGATTTTTTTAATGAATTTGCGTTGAAATCTCTAAAACTTTCACTAAGTTACAGATAAATTAGTTTACTACCAGCATTTGTAAAAAAATTCGAAAAGCTTACCTTAATTAAATTAAAAGCCTACCTTGATCAAATAAATGCAATTCCGCCGCCACAATTTGGATTCTGTCCTCTTCATTCATCAGCCCACCAACCTTTGCGAATTGTTGAAGAAATTGCGCTAGCTTATCAACGTAAACAATCCTGGGTAGCGGTCTGCTTAAGACGACGCTCAGGCGTTTAGTAAAGTCTGGCAATCGATTATTATTCAATTAACGTAAACTAGGGCTCCCGGAATATCTGTTCCATATAATCAAAATCTTCCTGGATAATAGATTCTTCACACTAAAAATTATCAATACCAGGTCCTTACCTACCCCAATTCTAGCTGGCGTTCCTCAGGCTTCAAATACATTCTTAAAAAAATTAGATAATGCACTGTAAAAAATGACGGAATCTATGCTTCAAAATGGTTTATATGATTCAATTCTATGATTCTGTGATTTCGATTCTATGATTCAATGTATTCTTGGATCTATACTGAAGTTCAGTAGGGAACTTGTTGGCGTTGTGTTGTAATAATATCGGTTACCTTATTCGATACGCGAGATCTGATCTTGTCATGATAGTTGCCCAAAATATTTTTTTTAGCTTTCTCGTCTTACTAGTAAGACGTAGTAAAGAGAAAATATTCAAATTCTGCTGCGGATATCGTCACTTTTTTGACAGAAAGACTCATCTTATGGAGCCTAGATATTGAAAAAGTGGTAAATATTTTTTCATATATGTAGTAAATCACTGCCTGCATCATGTTGTGTATACAGAATAGAGGCCTTTGATAACAAAAAATTGCTTGACGGCAAAACGTATCCGTCTGTGTGTCCGATGACCTGTGGTCAGCGATAGCGCTAACCCGTTCAGACAATGTACTCCAAAAGTGATATACCCTGAATATCTGAAAGAACTAGCGGTAGTATTTTGATTTTTGTGGGTTCCGTACACAAAGGATCTACATTTTCAAAATTTCCCAAAATAGTCTCCAAAGGTTTTATTATAACTTGAAATAAGATCATACTGCATTGACGATAAATATTTTGTTTTTAAAAGTTATCTGCCCTAAAGCATATTTATTTGAAGAAGGCCGTGTAGATGGTTTCGGAAAATAAAAGGAGTTACTGCTTCATTTTTACTTGAAGTTCATGCAGTTTATAATTTTGTCTCCAAAAACGGCTCCATGTTTCCTGTAACTTTTTTCCTTAGATAAACGAAAAAATAACAGGTTCAGTATACCAGATCCTTGATACTAAGAAGGGAACTCATGGATCTGGTATACTGCAACTGTTCTTTTTTTCGTGTACAACAAATGACGCTTAAAAATGGCATAGGTTATATTTTCAAAAATACGAAACGGAAAGTTAATATTGATGATAGAAATTTATTTCTTAGTGAAACATGACCATTAAAACTAGACCATGAAATAATGCGAATTGAAATCTTGAATTTTAAAAAAAATTGTAAGTACAAATGTTCCACTTTTCTTTAAACGTCTAAAAAGTAGAGTTTAGATGTGAGGCTAAGGCTGTAGGTATCGTGTAATGTGACTGGTGTGTTATAGCTAAGGACGTGATTTCGAATCCCAGACGGTTTTTTTCTGCACGGAAATATTTTTGCATGTTTATGTAATATTATGTAGTCGTTATAAAATATGTTAGAAATTGCGCGCTGCTGTAGTACACCAGTTTTAGCTAGTATCTACTTTTCAATTATTTATAGCAGGTAAGTAGTAAAGGAAGGTATGACTGTTTTTTAAGTGAATTTTCCTTCATTCATACAATTTTATTCTGCAATATGAACTTTCATATTTTAACCAAAACATTCAGATTTCAAAAGCCAAGGCGTACTCCACAAAATGTCATTTTATTTTGTTTATAATTTGTTAGGACTTGGTTTTGCCAAATAAAAATAATTGCCCTAATCTACCTGTGAAAAAATAAAGAATAGTCAACTTGGAGATGGTGAAAGATATCAGTTAATTTTCATCTTCCTGTCTTTTAAAACAATGACAAAGGAATAAGGCAAAAATAACCACTTGAAAAACATATTTATCCAAACATAAGACATTTGGTCAAATTTAAGCAGGGAAACTCGTAAGATTGGAATAATTAATGCAAGATACAGTGTATTTATATTAGTACAAACATCGTTGTTTTGAATACAAGTGAAAAAACAATATGGAATAATATTGTTCGAAAATAGGTAAACATTTACGTCATTTTACGAAAAAAACTTTGTAACCTATTTTATGATAAATATTTTGATACTGTAACATGGACATTTCTCAAGTTACATTTCAACTCTTAATACTTAAAAATACATTGCTTCAATCCATTTGCAGAAATATTAAAAGTTTTTCCCACAATAAATAAGCATTAATTAAAAAGGAACTGAAAAGAACCGTTCATATGCTTGAATGAATAACACGACGTATAAAAACAATAGGAGAGATAACGATGATCCAAATCAATTATCATTTGAGTAATCTGATGTAAATTGACCCATATATTCAAAAATTTGCAGCACTATGATCATAGCTTTTCATATTATATAAATTTTACGTGCCAATTTAACAGCATTGCGTAAATATTTTATTCACCGCTTGCATGTTTAAAATTTGTTTCTCTTCAATGAGAAAAGCATGTGCTACCAATCTACAAAAAGTGCTATCATTAACGTGATTAGCGTTCTTGAAGTAATGTCCAAAAATTACTTCCTGTGACACCCAACATAAAATGTATGGGCACACCATGAAACTAAAGAAACTAATTTTCTCGTGAATAAAAACGTCACAGTCTATGAAAGAGAAAAAGAAGAATATTGAAATGCACATGCTGTTTGAAAGCGAGCAGCATGTAAAAGTTCCGTCAAAATCAAGTCGCAAATGTAAATACGACGGTAGTAGCCCCCTTCACTAAAAAACACAGAAGGCGCGGAACTTTACAAATGGAGTAAAAGAACTGTATATTAAATACTTTCTCCTCCTCTTCCTCACAGCTCTTTCTGTTTTCTTTATTAACTTAGACCTTTTTCATTTGCCAGACGGGAAAGAGGAAGCAAAGTTCATATTTTTGCCTTCGGTTCCAAACGGGCAGAGAAGGCTAGCTCGCCGTCACAGCAGGGTGGGTGCTTAATAAATTTAGCAGTTGAAGGGACACGTCGACCAGAGAAATGGTACAAAGGGGATCTGGAATCGAGCCACGGGCCCCAAATCGGCAGTGGACTCCAACGGTACGCCAGGAGAGCGCAAACTGTTTTTCGTTCTTTTTTTTCTGGAGGCTAGAAAATCGGAAGCATTTTTGTTTCACGGCAGGCTATTCCAAAAATATAATTCATCCTTGTGATTCCTTTTCGGGCTCTCTAACTAAATTCAGAGGGAAGTCAGAATGAAGGTCTATCTAACTAAAGTGGAGATGTTATTTTTTCAATATTTGCGACATTTTGGGCACCATAAAATATCTGAGTATTTACATAAGTTTAAAAACAGCATTCCGAGTATATATTTAGAAATTAAATTATTACACACATGAGATTCACTACACAAGTAATAAATTTCACCACCACCACCACCACCACCACCACCACCACCACAACAACAACAACAACAACAACAACAACAACAACAACAACAACAACGACGACGACGACGACAGGAATTGCATTATTTAATTATTTATAGTGCAAAGAGTGCAGATTAGCAACTAGCATATAAGCAGAAAGTAAAGGATTCGTTGCTCAGAAATAGAATTATTTCAGAATAGATACAAAATTCAAATCAGATCACCGGGAGCTCAGCGCAAGATCAAGAAAGTAATGAAAATAATAAGAAACAAGGAAGTGACTGGAAACCGGAAAAATATCGCCTGGGAAATTTCAGTGACCTAATGTGGCAAATTTTCTAGTAGCCAACGCGAATATACTCTTCATCGGTGTCGTTTCTCCTTGAAATCGGAAAATAATTTCTTGTTTACAATATTTTTTGCGAAATGTCGACATTCAACAAGCTTCTGTGGTCTTCAATTGCAAGCCAAGTATTTCATTATTTACTAGGCTGTCCGGGTGAAGGTGCCGACCTTTCGGTCGCCATTCTGCGACCTTCCTCAGGGCGTAATGCTTTCCTTAGGCCGCAGACTGGCGACCGAAACGTCGGCATCTTCGCCATGGACGCGGCGTCACTCCGACAGCCTAGTAAATACTGACTCCGGCTGCGGAAACTTGCGCTCTCAAGTATTTCATCTTTCTTAGTTGAAACGTCGCCAGTAGTGTTCCGAGCGCAGTGACAGTCAAACAAGCCAGAATATGAGTATAAATTAATTCGTATTATTCTAAGGCATATCAACCTCTCTATAAGTATTAATTAAATATTTATTGACCTTAACATAACTTGTGTTATTACACGGTTTCTGCTGAGTACTTTTTAGCAAGTCAAAAGCCATACAATTCAACTAATCTTATTCCTAAATTTATTTCTCGCAATTCAACCTCGATGTGAATCACGAAAACAAATAGTGAAAGTAACTAGTCTTCTGTTTGTATTGACCACAAGAAGTTACAAGGCAGTGAATCAGAGAATCAAAATCTAAAATGATGGAAATTAAAATGTGATCATATTAAAAGTTTTGTTGCGAAGTGAGTAATCAAATACAATGGAAAAAACCATAAATAATTAGGATTAATTGCTGCACCTAATTATTTTCAAATACAAATTATCCTGGTGCATTTCTCATTTCACTCTAATGTACTCTAATAACAGTTTTAAACCAATAATGTTCCTCAATGTGCTTGTTTACTTTTACAGCGAAGGTCACCCACAGATTTTGACCGTTTTAATTACAGACTCGTAACAGCGTAGCGCTCTCCTTTATTCTGCATCAATCGAGTTTATTAAGCAGCTCCACAGGATGGGAGCCAAAAGCAAATAACCTCGATCTGCGTAAAAGCAGTGACTCTGGCGACCGACAAAAGAGGAGGGCGGAACGAAGCCGGGGCACCATACAACGCAGACACTCCCGTCAAGGCAACCAATTAACACCCATTTGCGAGGCAAAGGAACTAAGAGAAGTCCCGCTCAGATTATTATATTTTCTTAATGAAAATAATGTCAGGGTTTTAGATTTTATTGCAGAAACGCGCTATCAACTTAGATCTATCAATAAATTTTAATACATGATGAAATTTAATTTGCTTTCATCATGTCAACGACGATAATCGCTTCCTTTTGGTACCTTCTTATTAATCCGGAAGAATGACGAGAAAATTACGTTCTCCGATTTCCTCTGATGCGTGTAATGCAGCATCTTTGTGGTTAAGCGAAGCCTCAAAGGGAGTGAAAGAGCTTTGAAGCGTTTGCAGTTAATGTGTTGGGAATGGTAATCCGGAATTGTTTTGCAACGCTTGTATTTCAAAGGCTCATTAACGAATTTAATAGTAATGTTTGTGAGAAATATTTCCAGTTATTCACGATAATAACCACTAATTTCAAATATTAATGTATTGTTAAAGTAGGATCGTAGCGTGTAGAAGGATGTGTCCCTTTTATACACTCTGGTAGTATTGTAAAAGGTAAATAAAAGCCTGAAATATAAAAAAAACAGCTATAGTGTATTACAAAAAAAATTCAGTAATATAAGAAATATTTAAAAGAATGAGGTTTAATTTCTCCATTTTGTAATACCACGAGGGCCTGCTCATAATAATGATCGCAGAATGAAGAACATTTTGTGAGATTAAACACTCGCATTTACTGAGATATTGAAGAAACGTAAAATAGCAAGAACGAATTAAACAGGCTAATATTATTTAGAGAAGTATATACCTGAAATAATACATTTGCAATTTTTTTGTAAAATGTGTTTATAATTACAGACATTGCGTTCTTTAGAGCCCTGCGTTGCCACATAATGGTAGTATTTAATAGAAAATTATTATTACTAATTTAGATTCTCTATATCAGATCCTATTTTCATTAGTTTCTTGCACTCCTACTTTAGAAATTTTAGTGCTTGCCTCCGGTATCTAAATATGGTGAACACAAGCTTAAGTCTCATCTCGATCAGGTGTGTGTCCAGTTTCCCAGGTCCATTGGGCAAGCGCAGAAATGGTTCCTTGATTCACGTCTAGACATAAATGTAGCACACGTTTCGCTGAACTCTCATTTTCGTTAATTGTGAGAAGAGTAGAGTCAACGGAATCGGTAACTATTTTTTTATTAATTCTAATGACCCAATTCTGTAATTCTCTAACTAATGCAAAAAATTTTCTATTACTCGAAAGCGAAAACGCTTACTTTCAAATGTTACCAACCTCATCTTATTGGTATTTTTTTTCATGTTTCAACTATTTGGGATAAAAAGATGCGGAGAGGATTCCAGAGTTCCAGTAAGGGTCCGCAGATTGAACTTCTTCTTATACGTCACCCACATTGTTCACTGTTTATTGACACACATTAAATTATATCACATTAAACAATCAAGTTGTCACAAATTGAATCGTTTATTTCAGAAACCCATCAAGCATCAAATCCCTCATTGGGAGAAAATTAAGAAAAACTCTACCAACGTTTCTGATTTTACAATATTTTTATTTATTAAAACAGTCAATAAATAAATATTGTTTTTATATATGTGTAGTAAATATTGAATGTATCCTCTTGGAACAATAATCCGCCACTAATGCGTATTTTAGATTTTGGCGTTTGACGGGATTCTGAAATAAACGATTCATTATTTCAGCAACAGTTTATAGAGGAGGCGGCTTAAACCAAGAGGGGTGGTGTGCGAGAGATTGGTCCTCAAGTTTTATTATTTCATGCAATAATTTGTTTTATAATGTTGCACACGCTAGTGGTTTTCTGTCTCATTCTCCTAAATCTTTATCTGAACAATTGCAGACTGTCAATTCTAAGATTTTTTTTTAATTCGTAGGTGCCTGGGGTCACAATACTCTCACACATCCTCATGCGTTACACGCGCGTTGACAAGCACAGCCGACCGGCTCATCGCCCAGAGAGCCCTTGCGATAACCTTCATTTTTAGTGACACCATCCAAGGTGACACAATCAATTTTTTGCCCATAAAATATACTGCTACTTTCACAAGCCGAAATAAATAATAATAACAGAAATTTGGAATGTTTTCACATTTAACCTATGCTCAGATCAATTTTGGTATCTAAAGTATTCAGAACAAACCAAAAAGCAGACGTTTCAAGAAAGAAAACAAACAAGACAAGATGTAAAGTTTGTCCAAGAAATTTGAACCGCACAGCGGAAAAGCAGAATGTAAATCGCATTCATTGTTGTTTGTAAAGAGGCTAGCTGCCGATTCGGTGGCCAGTAGTTCCGTAACAAACTCGGACCGAAGGATCGCGGGTTCGAGTCCCGCCTCGGGCATGGTTGTTTTGTGTTTCGTCCCTTACAGAACTTAACGCATTCGTCTAAAAATTAATATTTACAACCTAGTAATGGTGAGGCACTTATTTTGCAATATAATTAAGGTAAAATAATGGTTTAAAAAATCATGATGGGTTAATGAATTTTATCAATTTAAATTAATAATTTTAAATGTAAGAGTACTCCATTTATGAAATTAGTTAGATGTAACAGTCACTTAAATACCGAATTATATTACTTCGTGATTTTAGAAGAACTCTATGAAACGAAATTATCTCTGGGATCCGTTTTCCCCCAGGCGACCGCTAACTTAGGCAAGACAGGACACCTCCCCGGTTAATCAAGAAGAGGGTACGGTGAGCGTACAAGAGTTGTAATTGCGTTAATTGCAATAGAATAAAAAATGCTCTCCAAAAGTCATTTTAATTACCTTAAACTACAAAATACGACTTGCAAGACAAACTACCCTTGAATTATAAAATACGACAAATCTGTTTACGTAGGGATTCTACTAACTTTTTTCACAAACAATGCCGTGTAGAGTTGTTTGTTTAAGTATTTTCTTCTCTTTTTACCTGCACAGAGTTTGAAACTCCATGAAAGTGTGCCTTTTTTTATAATTTCATTCGTTTGTCTCCTACCACACGTTAAAAATGTCAGCAAAAATCTCTCAGGAATCTATTTCTCTTTTTTAGGGTCAATTGTCTTCTCCCGGCGAGTGTCAAACACTCCTGAACTATCATTTATTCCCTTATTTGCAAACCGTGCATTCGGCCCTCACCAAATCGAACGCATGTTGTTCTATAAATGTTGAAAATGACTGCTAGGAGGAGGCTAGAAATGACTGCTTACAGGAGGGCAATCTTCAAAATGAGCCTGACCTCTGGCAGTAACGCCAGATGGCAAGTTTGCAATGACTGGCTAATTGCAGCAGGGCCAAGATGAAATTGTTACACATGCTCTATATCACCATTATCTCCTTTCTTATTTAATTTGTACATCGAAGATATTCCTAAAAGTAATACAGTTAACAGAGTTCATTTTGCAGATGATGCTTCACTCTTTTCAGTAAACCGAAACAAATACAGCATGTCGTGTAATTCAATGTCACAAAAAAAACAACAAATTAGTCAAAATTATGGAAAATCAAAAACGATAAATCAGTAGTCAAACTATTTACTTTAAGATATTCTGCCTTTCTTCGCCCTTTTACTCTGGACTGTTCTATCATTCCCTTGTCTCCATTAAATTCATCTATTCGTTATGTCCGCGTTCTCGTGGACACAAAATTAAATTGGCAAATTCACATTTCGTCCAAAGTAAATGAAGTGAAAATACGAGTAGCAAGAGACGAGTCCGATTCCCAACCGGAAATCTTCTTTAAATACCCACACCTCTTTAAATATTTCCAAATATATGCTTCGTTCGATATTAACTTACGCACGCCATGTAGTAATTTCAGCTGCCCCAACTTCAGGAAATAAATTTAAAATATTTCAATACAAAATCTTAAGATTAACAGTAAATTCCCCTGGTTTGTTAACAATAAGACACTAAATTCCTTGGTGGTAGCAGATATAGTGTGGTAATCTATAGTATGGGAAAGGAAATAATCTCCACAAAAGTTTTTATAATTTTATTAATAATTTTCTAAAGTTAACTTTCGGAAAACACTTTTCCCATCCTCAGTGGATCTCTAGCACATAAGAAACAACATAAAGAAAATCTTCCTATTAGACCTGTGGTGAATTTTTTTTCAATTCTAGTATTTCACCCCTTTTTAAATTTATTATCCCTCTTTTTAATTCTACCACCCAATTTAACTTTAGATTTAAATTGAATAATTCTTTAAAGCTCATTAATAAAATTAAAGATATTGATGTTCCCCCCCAATGCAAAATTAGTTTCTTTTGATGTGAAAAATTTATTTACCAGCATTCCCCCTAATGAAGTGCAAGACATTTATATTTATCATATAACGAAATCAAATCTATCACACTTAGAAAAAATAGACTTTATCAAACTACTTAATGTATGTATAACACTTTTTTTTCACTTTCAACCATTTCTATTCTCAAACAGAAAGATTAGCTATGGGCTCCAACGGTTACCCTCTTTTCGCTGAACTGTTTATGGATAATTTTGAGAAAAACATATTTTGTAGCTCGAATCTTCTCCTTAAAAACATTATTTATTTTTACAGGTATGTTGGTGACATTATATGTCTTTGGTCAGGAAAATCTAGGCAATTGAGCCAGTTCTTTGATTTTCTCAATTATTTTCACTCCAAAATAAAATTTTCTGAAAAAATGAACAGAACCGTTCTTTGAATTTCCTTAATTTAACTATCACTATAATAAACTCAAGACACAATATTAAAATATTCAAAAAAACTACCCATACTGATACAGTCATACCTTCCCATTCTAATCATATTCACAATCATAAATTTGCTGTTTTCCACTCCTGGATCAACAGACTATTCCAGGTACCCATGACTGATATAGATTTTAGTAATGAAGTCAATACCATTCTAATCATTGCATTAAATAATGTATATGATCCCCTGACAGTCAACAAACTTATCCACCAAAAAAGTGTTAAAATTATTTTAAATAAGGTTTTTTTCTCAACATGACCCTATAGAACCAAAGGAATTTATTTGCATCCCCTATATAGGTCCTGTATCCAAATATATAGGACAATGTTTCACTAAATACAATATCTCAGTAGCCTACAAAACCCTAAACTCCCTCCAATCTTTGTTCCCTAGTTCCAAATCACCTATCCCCTCCATTGAAAGAAGTGGAATTTATCACCTAACTTGTAATAACTGTAATTGACCATATGTAGGCCAAACAGGCAGAAAATTTTCAGTTAGAATAAATGAGCACATTAGATGTTGGAAACAAAATTTAGACACTTCTACCTTTGCCAATCATTTGATTCAATTTAACCATTCTTCTGGCCCCATTTATAATTTTAAAATTTTTCACCTAGTCAACAAAGGCACAAAAATGAACATTTTGGAGAACTTGGAAATTCTAAAACTTTTCAATAACACTAATTTTTCTTTCTTGAATGAACATTCCTTGATTAAAAGCAGCCCCATTCTAAATATTGTATTAACTATCCCCTAATCATTCTTTTGAGTAGTCTTTTTATGACTACCCTTTCTTCTCTTCTTCCACCACTCCCTTTCCCTTCATTGTTAGGCTTCCTCTTCTCCCATTCCAAAAGGTGGCTGCCACCTAGCTGTAATCGGCATGTTTTGAACTTTATATTTGTTGACCATTTGTGAACATTCATGGGAGATCCACGTTGCTTGAGAAGTAAGTACTTTCTATTTGTATTTCTATGATATTATTTGTTTTTCCACTAAATTCACTGTCCCCCCCCCCTTTTGTGTTTAACTTATGTTAATGTTTCATTTCACCATTTTGCTAGAGATCCACTGAGGATGGGAAAAGTGTTTCCCGAAAATTAACTTTGGAAAATTATTAATAAAATTATTAAAACTTTTGTGGAGATTATTTCCTTTACCATACAATAAGACACTACACAACGATCTTGCAATGAAACTGATATCTTCCTTTTTTTACGAAACTGGCACATAATTTCTACAATAATTTAAATCGCGTACAAGGAGCAGTCACTTGCGAAACAGGAACAACCGTGACTCTCTTGCCTAACAAACTGACTCCCATTTCACAACTTCCTTTAATGTCTCTCCGACATTAGAAAAGGTTAGAACATTTCTTGCATTTAGGTATCTCAGCCATCGAATTCCTTTTTAAACCCAATCGTCCCCGAATTTTTCAAGAATTTTCCTCGCAATAGCCTTGGTTGAAGGTGTCACCTAATGAAATCACTATCAGGGATGTGAAAAGAAGTTTCCCCTTCACACTTCGCAGAAAATTACTCGGCCAATCAACTGAAGAGCCTCGAGGCTGAACCTTGTACTGTCTGCCAATGAAAAATAAAATAAAAATAAAAATGTTTTATGGAAAAATTAATGTTACACGAAAAAATTGTCGTTTATGAAGATATCTCTTAATCGAAGTGGCTTAATCTTTAAGACTGTAGTAGTAGTAGGAAAATTTTAAAGTTATGAATTTCTCGAAGATTCTGAGAACTCAACAAAAATTGCATTTTTGCCATTTTTATACGCGTACTTCCTCTATCCGATAAACAAATTTAACACAAAAATTTGCAGGCACTACTTCGCTTCAATATCAGACAGATACGGTGCACCGAGCTGCGCGAGCAACCAACGCAAAAATTCCAAACTTCAAAGGAAACAGTAAAACCACAAATTTCCGAGCTCATTCAAACAAAAATCACTAGAACCTAAAATTCTCGTCCATTTTATCACCCGACTTCGAGAAGAAAAGATCATCCATCGTTGTGTTAAGTGGAAAAAGAACAATATGGTTGTTCCAGAAACAGATATAATCCAGCCGGATATGAAAATAAATGAAACTCTATAAATGTTCTGATTCTTGGGATAATTACAACTTTTACAAGGGAATAATAAACTTGAAAGTAAACTCGAAAAATTACTCGTACAACCAAAATAACATTTGAATTCCGTGAAAGATAGAGACTATACTCGTATTATCATAGCAGGAGATTTTAATGCAAGAATTGGGAACCATTCAGAAGAAAAAATACTAGTAATGGAAAAAAGGGCCCTGAGTGAAAATGGTGAAACAATAAACAACATTGCAACCTACCAGATGTTCTGAACGAGATTTTCAAACACAGGAGGAAATACATGGCAGAATACATAAAATATTCTAGACGACTTGGCTTTTCGATGTTCGTAACGGTTGTAAACTTGGAAACAAATCCATCATCAGTAGTAATAGGAAATTGCAAGAATACCTAGGTAGATGACATTGCAAAGCTTCTCCACGGCCAATATTCCAAAGAATGCAATATGATATCGAATGGATAGTATTCTCACATGGAAGTTGCTGCGGTATGCCGCCTCTTAAGAAAAAAAAACGAAGGTCTGGTCGTAGCAGCTCGAAACAAGCCCTAAAGTACTAAGGTCACTGAAGACAAAGTAAGTAATATTTCTAGGTTGCGCACACAAAAAGATAAAACAATCACTAATCTAATCAATACCTTCAGTAATATTGCACAAGCACGTTTCAAATAACGCAGTGACAGTGAGTTACCATACTGCATTATAATCTACGCAGATTCTGTATCTGGATTTCGTAACCATAGAGGCAGAGAAATGTTTTAAACACAAAAGTTTGGTAATTGATATCAGACGAATGTAGGGCACGGATTGTGTCAATAATAATCGAATTAATTCGATTTGTCTCCCAAAATCTACCTAAGAATGTAAAACTTCCACACCATTTGACAGATAAGGAAGTAAAAAACACTGCGTTTTGAGGAACAGTCTATATTTTGGGCAAAGTATTGTTGAGGCACGAGTCTTCAAATATGCTTCTTAAGAAGCTAGTTGAAACTTAAATAACTCATATTAACACCAACAAAGAATCTTAATTGTTTTTTAATTTTTGTTTAAAAATGCATGGGATTGGAATTTCAAATTTTATTTACTAGAGCGGCCACATTAAGTTCGCGGGCAGGTCACTAGCCTAATATAGTTCGCTCGCACTAGGTCCATCGCAACTGGTGCTTAGTTTAAAAGCAAAGGATGTTCAAAATGGTTCCGGATGGCGGTACTTCATTGGATATCTGGTTCATGACAATGTTTAGGGAAAGTCTTCAAAGACGTCAATTAACAGTTATTTCGCCAAAAGCGATATTAATTCCCATATCCTTTACGAATACAAGAAAATGATCCATTAAAATGCAATATATCAGATAGATTTGAAATTGTCAATTGAGAACAAAGTTAAACAATTATAATAGAAAATACCCTTGTTCAATAAACGCGATTACTGAGAAGTGGAATAATTACAATAACGTTTTACGTTAAGGTTCGAACACTTTACGAAGGTTCGAACAGTCAAAAAATCGTCGACTGCTAAAAAAACTGTCAGCCCGTAGGAGAAAGTCATTATTTATACAAAGCAGACATAAGAAGAAAATAAACATGAAATAAAGTATTACGTAGCAAAAAATATAAACATAACTAAAATCTTGATTCTTTGATAGAAATCAACAGGCAAACATATTTTCGTATCAAGACACCATTCTTCGTTATACTTCCAACGCGATCTGAGCTTACAATCACCGCTTTGCTGTGTACACCTCTTTCTGAACTTGGAGGGGAAATAAAAGCGGAATCGGGGAAGAAGACTATGCCGGTAGGAGCAGGGTAGTTTGCTGGCGGGCAAGTAGCTCGTGCAGGCGGAGTTTTACGTGCCTTTGCTAGAGTTATAAGCACTTACATAATTTTAGTTCAATAAGTAGTAATGTGTAGTAAATAGTTTCATAAGTGCTTTAACTTAGTGCATGTACTTGTCTAAGTGGGGTTTTGCTTTAAATTTCTTCCTGAATTCGAATTTTGGTGACGCAACGCATTCATTTTTTATCGACAGGAAAGAACCCACGTCGCCATCTTGAGCCGCAATATTAAAACGCCAATATAGGCGGGCGTGTGTGTACACCCGTCTACACGGGGCATGTACTTCAGCTCCAAAAACGAGACGGCTCTAAAATCGTCGTCCTCGTGGTCCAGATCGATTCGTGGAGGGCGTCGGTCGTGTAAACTAGTGCTCGTTTGTCCCACAACGTTCGCTTGTTTCCCGCAGCCGGCGTGACGCGAGCTTGGGCCGGCAGGCGGGGGTGAGGAGGAGCACGGGGCAAGGCGGGGAGAGGCGAGTTTGGGCGAGAGGAGGCGGGGAAAGGCTGGGAAAGGCGAGGCCAGGAGGCGGGAAGAGGCGGGGCGAGGCAATGCATAGTGGGTCGGCGGGGTGCAGGGCGGGACGGGTGTGGCGGGGCGGATCGGAACCAAGCAGGCTGGGGTGAGGTGGGAGGATCGGGTGAAGCGGGCAGCCGCGGGCGGAGGCGAAGTGGGGCAGAGTAGAGCGGGGAGGATGAGGGGCGAGACGAGAATCGGGAGCTGGGCGGAACGGGGCGGGGCGGGACGAGGGCGGGGATGGGCGGGGCGGGGCGAGGCGGGGCGAGGCGGGGCGAGGCGGGATGAGGCGGGGCGAGGCGGGGCGAGCGGGGCGAGGCGGGGCGAGGCGGGGGAGGCGGGGCGAGGCGGGGGGGGGGCGAGGCGGGGCGAGCGGGGCGAGGCGGGGCGAGGCGGGCGAGCGGCGAGGCGGGCAATGCGTAGTGGGACGGCGCGGGACAGGGGAGGCCGGGACGGGTGCGGCGGGAACGGATGGAACCAGCGGAGCGGGTGAGGTGGACGGATCGGGGCGGGAAGCGGGGAAGAGGGCGCGGGCGGAGTGGGAAGGGACGATTCGAACCGGCCCGGCGGGGTCCCGGTGAACTCGTGTAGGGGTCGAGTATTATTCCACAGTCGCAACTCGACTGCTTGCTCCGCCGTCAACGGCGCGAGTGGGTGGGGGGGGCGGGGGGGCGGGGGCGAGCGGACGGAGTGGAAACTTGCTCAAAAGCCGCGAGGCAGCGCGGCGGTGGCGGCGCGATGACAAACAGGGAGCCTAGGCAACTCTGTACCACGATATATCAGCTTAATACCGAGCCTCCCAAGAACATCGGCGCATAACTCAAAAGACGGATGGCAGTTTTGACGCGCCTGGAAGAGGCCTTTTGATGGAGCACCGGGCCAGTGGAATATATCCGCACGCGCGAAGGAGAAGCCTAGAGAGAGAGAGAGAGAGAGAGAGAGAGAGAGAGAGAGAGAGAGAGAGAGAGAGAGAGAGAGAGAAGAACTACGAGAGAGAAAGCGATATGGAGAGAGAGAGAGAGAGAGAGAGAGAGAGAGAGAGAGAGAGAGGATGAGAGAGAGACACAGAGAGTAACGAAGGGGGGAAAGGCCGGACGATGAATTCACGGGTAGCAAGTTTATATTGTACCCCGGAGCAAGGAGGAAAGATGCGGGAATCTCTGCGGCGTCGTGTGATTGATCATATGGACGGATGGCGCGCTGGCGGCGTCAAGACCCTCCCAGCGCGTGTTGGACGTGGTGACACGAGGACCGCCAAGATTTTGAGCGCGGTGCGTGTCCACAAGAACTGGGGTTATTTTTTTCTTGGTGAGCACGCATCGCCTTCTGCATTGGCAGTATTATTTTCATCATTTTAATTAAATAAGTGTCTTACGTATGAGTGAACTTCATGTGTGACGTGTGAACCTTAGTCACACATGAGCAACTACTGTTTCCCTTCAATATTTTGATTCATATTATCTGATATTGTGCACGTAGACATTGTTGTCAGTAGTATTATTAACCCCTTTAAATTCAATTTAATCTTGCTGTACTGTTCAAATTCAGTATAAGGCTGTATTACTAGGATATATATGGCCCGGAAATTTGTTCTTCATAGTAGTGAGTATTATGAAAAAGGTTTGTAGAATCTAACTATTTAAACGAAGATTGTTTTTATGAAATTTTAAATAATGTTACTATTAACTCAATTTATTATTTTATTTGTACTTCAATATTTTCTTATAAAGTGGGCAAAAATAAATTGCTGATTCAAAATGTATTTTACTACAACTATACCACATACTTTTATAATAGAATATGTATTTACATCTGCGTCAGAGATAGTCAGTCTGGCGACTTCATTGGTCTGGAAAAAGTGCGTTGCGATGATATGAAAGATGTATCTATCTTCCACAAAACAGAATATCACTCACTCATTTTCCATTCAACGTGGAAAATAAATTGCGATAATAAATGGCAAAAGTAACTTTTACATTCGCACTATTTTTGGAAATTACATTTTTATCATCAATATAGGTGTGCCACTTAAGTCTCTTCGAAATGTTTTTAAGATACTAGGGTTTGGTTTTTTCAAGTTGTCAATTAGGAGAAATTTAAATATTTTGATTTCTACTTTGTAACTTTAAGATATTGATACAACTTTGTTTTTTTAGTTTACATTTTTCTATCGCATTCTGAAGAACTGGAAGAGAGGGCAGAATGATTACAATATTGTTAATATTTAGAAAGAAACTTTAAACGAAATGGGTTGTACAAGCACATGCTGCAGAAGCCATGTTTTACAGAACACTTCTCCGGTAGGTGAAAATTGTTTATCCTTCACTCTCTGGATAAAAATCGAAATTGAAGCCTCTCAATGTACCAACACTTATTTGTATTGCTTTCTTGCGTTTAACTCCTACTTGTATATGCGCTTCTGTTTCTGTAATGTATTTCAGTAAAAGAAACTAATTCTCTGTTAATAACTGGGGTAGAAAGAATAAAATTCAGAGTCTATTGCAAAATCGAATGCATTTATTCGACATTCATTTGAAGTAATAAGAAAGCGAAGAAATTTAATCTTTAGTTGAATCAATGTACCTACATTTATTTGCATTGACCTTCTACTGGTATATGCACTTCTGTTTCTGTAATGTATTTAAGTAAAACCAATTCTCTGTTAATAACTCGAGTAGAGAGAATAAAATTCTGTGTCTATTTCACAATTGAATGCATTTATTCGACATTCATTTGAAGTAATAAGAAAGCGAAGAAATTTAATCTTTACTTGCATTCGTGGGTGTTACAAATTCTGTTTCTATTATGACGTGTGAAACACTTCCCATCGGAGTGTTATAAATAGTACATGCAGCTTTTGCTCGAATCACCTGTTTCGCGGACTTTTTACGTAACTTACTCCTTTAGAGCATTCAATTATTACTTTGTCACGTTATTAAGTTTTCTGATAATAATTTCATCATTTTTTTCTACTGCTAAAACTACACTTATATCGATATTAAGTGTCAATGCCATTCAAATTATAAATAACTGCCATTGTTAGCTTGCTGTTCCACACCAAAATCTACACGACAAATGTATAACATAATACATTAATTTTATCTTGTTAAATAAATGCAATGGAATAGGGCTGAGGAGAAAATTCTGTATTTTTTGAAACTTTTTAGGAGAAGAAAAACATTAAATAATACTCACACATGTTATATTATCATGTCTAATCTTTCTGTGTGAATTCACTAATCATTTCATCATTTATGACGTGATAATCGTTCAACATAAGAAAAAAATTGCATTTTTGACTTGTTCCATATCTCCTCATGCCAACAAAAATACACAAATTAATATGTAAGTAGACAATCACTACAAAAAAGCAATTCCAAAAATCATTTACGTGAAAAACAAAGATCAAATTTCTTTTTCTATTTAGAGAGTGGTGTGACAGGGAAAGGCGGATTCTTTAGAAAAAAAATCGCGAAAAGGCCCGGAAAACATGCCTTCTGGGTATTTTCTCTACTTTATTTGAGAATATCAACAATGCTAATATCATTGTAGATGTAGAAATAATATTACTTCCATTTTAAAATTCTATGTCGAAAAAATAAAGAAGTTATAAATAAAAAATATTAAATATGTTATTTTCCCCGACATCTACAACACCTTGGTCCAAAACACACACACACTTCTCAAACCATTTCGAATATATTCGGTATGGCCAACCCAGGTGGTCCGCTCTGAATGCGCGATTACCTTCCCTCATTCGAATAGACCTTTCCAGTACAAATCGAGCCAGAAATTTGTCACCAGCGAGGGAATGAAGCGTTTACACAATGGTATAGATATTTAAATGAACCAGGTTGGTTTTACATTTGAAGTTTCTAATAACAAGAACATGAAAACGCGCACTGCAGAAATATACTTTAGCGAGAGGACTTTTCTATCAAATAACTGGAAACTATACCCTCTCATTTGCATCCAGTAGCCTGTTATAAAATTACTGAATATTAAATAAGCTTCAAAACATATGGGTCACAGTCGAACAGCCTTGAGGTAATAATATCAGTAATGAAAATATTTGAAAACCTAGTGATAGTGCACGGAAGAACGAGATTTTTCTCCTTTTCATTGCATTTATTAACAATTCCTTAGATGTTTAAAAAAAATGACATCAATTAAAAATTTACAATTTAATGAAATTATGCACAAGACATCCAAGACACAAGAATTAATATGATTGAGAACTGGCTTGGAAAGTTGGGACACGTCTTAAAATTTCGAGCAGCAAGGATGCACCACGAAAAATAAGATATGTGTAGAATATGCCTGTAGGAAAGTTATCATTCACTGCACAGAAAATAGAAAACCATGAAAACATTGTTTCGTGTCGTTCAGTATTAATATTCGAAGATTAATTAAATAAAAGAGATTTACAATTTTACAAAACGACCACTATTCACTGTGAATCCAGTGTTAAAATTCTTTCTGAAAATGTAATGGCAGTATTTTATATTTACCAAGATCTGTACATGTATGCCTTATGGAAATGTAGCAAATAACCTGAGGTTCACCTTATCTTAAACATGTAATGCACCACATAACTATAACAACTGAATTTTTATTTGTAAAAACTACATTTGTTAGATAGAAAATCTGCCCTTCAGTGTCATTCCGCTTTCTAAATAGAAAAATAAATTGGAACTTCGGGTTGTTAACGTAAATTATTTTTTTAATTGCGTTCTTGTATTGATTAGCTAGACATAGCTTAACCATACATTAACAAATATTTGTATTAAAACACATTCCTTTAAGGTAAAAATATTGCTGTGGTTTTGCTAATAGCAACCTACACTAACATGTTTTCTTGAAGAGTAAATGCATTATGTAGGAGTAAAACACAATTAACGTTTTATTTGTTCAATTAGAAGAGAAGGTGCATTCATTTCAGAATTGGATTCTTAATATAAATTCAAAGCTATAAACATCAATGACATTTTATTAGACTGTGCCTTACAAAAAAAATATTTACATTTTCAGGACACCTATTTTTCTCTTTTAACAGTTGATCTTCTGAATTGCAATTAAAGGAAATATGATAGCGGCTATCACAAAAAAATATGACCAACGCAATCTTTTGTATATCTTTTGTATTCCTTCTATCAGACAGCGAGGAAATGACGAAATAAAAAAAACACAACATAAATCTATCTGATCAATGGAGGTGTAATATCGAAGGAGGAAATACAATTTTCTCGTCTCCATTCCTGAAATTCCATTCCAAACGTCTCCAAATACTCACCAGAGAGCGAACAAACAACCGTACGTTGCATTCAATCCCTGGCTGCGATACAGGCGACGGAACAAAGAAAGATCTGACGCCTCTTCTCGACGATCATTGTCCCCGGCTGCAGCATTATGTCGCGTTTGTAGCAAAACTGTCCCAGTTTCCGGAACATTCCTCACGGCGGGCGACCCGCTCGCGCAGCGCTGTATTCGCTTTGCATTGGCATCTTCATCTATTAAAGCAGAATTTCCATTTCGAAGCAGAAGACGCCCTTCGAGGGGGACGTACTAGTCTTCCCAGTACGTACTTCCTTGTTTGTCACAAGGCACCAGAACGGAGGATGCCGGCTCGGGCGGAAGCGGGAGGGGGAGCGCAAGAGGGTTCGACGCGCTTCTCCCCCTCCCTCAGGCCCCAACCACCCCCGCCGCTTCCTTTCTCTTTGCCGCTCCTCGCCTCCGCAACGCGTTCTCGTATTAGTTTTGTTTCTTGGACGACGGAAACAAAGCACATAAGGGTTATTACAGTTGCAGAAGTTGCCGCGCAGTCATTGCCGCGCCAGAATCCCGTCAGGGCGCTGCCTCCATCATCCCTAATCGAGTTTCCCGCCCGGTTCCCGTATCGCGGGAAAACTTTTCGAATAAACGCCTCCCGCCGCCCCGCCCCCTCCGCGGCCCGGGATGTAGACTTGGGGAGCGGTAAAGCGGGAATTGGACACTGGCGCGGCTACTCTCGCGTGGGGCTGGGCCGGGCTGGGCGAGCTCTCTCCCTGCGAAACGAAGAGTAGCGACCTGAGCGGTCCGCAAGCCACCGTAAAGTAGCGCGGGCGCGGGCCCCAGTCGCCGACCCTGGGGAACGCCCCGTTTTCCGTCCGCCGCGCCCCGCCGCGCCGCGCCGCACCGGCGGCCCCGGCCGAAGGTGAAGGTGATATGGTGCTGTATGGTGAAGCACCTCCCACCCTCTCCACCCGCACTCCCTGCATCGTCCCGCGTGAAGGCGCTGATTACAAAGAAGACTCACTGAAATTTGGGAGCGAGATTTCGGTAATATGTCGGACTCTACAAGTTAAAGTAAAATACGTAATCTTCTTTCCTGCCGTTTCTTCTGGTAGGGCGAGCATTAACAGGGGAACGGATACAATCCTACTCGGGTAGCGCTGATTCGGGGCAAACTTGCTGAAACTGTAAAATACAAGGAAAGGCAGGTTCCAAACTGAATGTAAGGAAATTTATATTGGGCACACACAATGTTGTTGAAGTGGATTATCACTTTTTTGTTTGCAAATTTTGATATCTCTATATTAAATACCATATCCACGTTCATTTCTCAAATGTATTAGCAAATGTAGAAACTGTTTTCTGATGAGGAAATCTGTTAATCGTTCGTCCCTCGCGCGTTTACAACACTACATGCTTATAGCATATTACGATTCTTGTTATTTGTATCTTGTGGTTGATATTTGTAATGCATCATCGAGATTTTTTACTATTTCATATATAAAAAAATCGGGAAAAATGAATAAAAAGTAAATAGAATTCTTACAAATTTTAGATTGGTCCAGTAAAACACTATCTTCCCCTACGTTGTAAAAACCATTTTCTATATTAGAGCAATAGTTGATACATCGGTTGTGCTGTAACAATTATATACTCTCTCATCAATATTTTTGTCACTAAGGTCCTCTTCACTCTTGTTAAATGGCATCATTATAAAAATCTCCAATTTTATTCATTTGAAAGTTCCTGGAAAGCTCTCGGAATGTCTTAGTCACATGGTTTCGGAAACATAACGCAAACTGAAACACTGTCGAGTTGAAAAATACTTCTCAGGATCAAGAAACGTATCCTAACGGTACTTCTATGAAACTATTTAAACTCAATGATATGGTATAAATTGATCAGAAAGATACGCAAACGAATAAAACGGCTGTTCATGCTCATTGCTGCAGTGCATTACGAAGTAACTATCAAAATTAAAATACGTTGTAAAATGTACCAAAGCACGAGAATTAATACTTTGATTTCATTTTCCTGTCGATTATCCGTAACATAAAATATTAATTCAATGTAAGAACAATATATATTTGCATTTACACTCAACGCAATTTCAAACACAATTGTAATTCAAAGAGATATTTATATAAAAAGATTTCGTGTATGGTTTTAAAGATTTGATTTTGTGCAATATACAGAAAGACACGGTAAACATTAAAATAAATGATTGGTGTTCTATTTTGCATGTATGAGAACATAACGTTACAGAATTTATCACAGATTGAAATGAAACTAACTAGCAAAATATGGTTAATTCTGCCGATTCTTAAATATTTTGTATATCAATGTACCTTTTCTACATTCTTCTCAATAAATATTCTAATGATGTGTCCAGAGCCACTCTCAGTGTTTTTTTTATTTTGATAAGCCAGAAGAAAAATATTAAGTTTGTGTAAATCAGTGTATATAACACTTTCTCCGAATATTCCATTGACGGAACATTTATATATTAACGCATATGCATGTTGCATCGGCCCCTTCATACAATATTTTTCTGCACGTACATCACGATTATAAACATTTTACTTACCTTGTTATTATATATACAATATTACCTTTCAACATTATTTGAAAGAATTCAGAATTGTGTCTGCTACTACTGAGCAAATGCTGAGAGGGCCCCTTGTTTTGCTTCTGGGCGTAAAAGTAACTTCAAATTAACTTCTCCTCATAGGACGTCACACACAGTGAACCGTTTTTGACGTAAATAAATGAAATACAAAAATAAAATAAAGATACTTCTCGAAATTCTTGAACGTGTCATTCGAAGTTGATTTTTACAAATATTTTCACATTTTATCTTACAGAATACCGTGATAATAAAATAACCAGGCACTATGAGGGTAAGGTTAGCTGTTCAGACAGCATATTTTATTTCAATCACACAGTCAGAAGCCTAGCTACATATTATTTTGTCTGTAGCTTCGAAGAATGCAATTTATTTAAAAAAAAGGGAATCCAGTATATCATTAACGTTTGAAACCAATCATTTGAAACCATATATTACTTTTCATATCATAAAACATGTTGTAACCATAGATATGAGTTAGAAACAAAGCTCAGTACAGTTGACTCCGAGTTTCTGTTCTCGCTTTCAAGGGTTCAAATTATTTTATTCTCCCGCATGATCTTCACTCATCTCAGTCTTCAATTTGTCTCCCCTTCCTAGCAGGCATCATTACCCATTGGTGAGATTCTCCCCCCCCCCCGCTTCGCTCCAATATTTCCCTTCCCCACAACTAAGCCGAGCCTCCGCCTCCATCTGCGCGTGTCGCTTCGCTCGCCCCAGTTCCGCTTCTCTTCTCCTCAAGGAGAATTCCCGTCCGTGGCCCGCAGCCTCCCTCTTCCGCATCCGACTCGAGCGGCACCGTGGCGACCGAGTCGGAGCTTTCGTCGAGCCCGCGCGCCGTGCCCTCATCCGAAGAAAATTTTTACCCCGATCCAGCTGCACCTAATCAAGCGGCAAGTCCCCGCGCAACTCCCCCAACCACCCCCTGCCCCTCCTTTGACTCTCACCGAAGGCGAACTCTTTCCCCTCCCTTCCCCTCCCCTCCCCTCACCCCGGCTCTACTCCTCGCGTCGCGCCTCCACCCCCGAAAGTCCCAAATTGTGAGGCACGTTGGCACGTTTCAACCGTCTTCTTTTCAGCTTTAAGGCTACCGCTGCCAAATGGCAGCATTAACTTGGAAATGTTAAAAGGTCATTTTATGCCTGGAAGTTTTTCTTCCGTCTGCGGGGGAAGGGGGGAGGGGGGCGACGACTGCACCGAGCCAACCGTTCCCACACTTTTTGTCTTGAGGTAGCGGACCGCCGAGAGAAGAGGGGTTCCGGAAAAGAGGGAATGATTGGCCTTTGGTAATTGACGGAGCTCGGGATAAATGCGAATGCCAGATCTCTTTGTTAGGAATCCCTCCCGACAGTTTCAAAAAAAAGTACATTTTTAAGTCGCAAATTCGAAAAGGATTCAACTCGCTTTAGCTTTGAAATTTAAGAGCGCTTCAATCCATCTCCTTTAAAAACCGTTATTTATAAATCAACACGCGTAACTAGGATGTGAAAATCATAGACACTTTGCAGACAAAAGCCAAGGGAACCTTAACGCGGAACCAAAAGAATTAAATTTGCATTTATTTGCAGAAGGGTGGCTAGAGCGTGCTTTGGGGTTCCCGATAAAAGCGAGATTCCTTTATTTCCTCTCGCCGTGAAGAGCTTTCCGCTGTATCCTCTAAGCCTACTTTTGTTATTTGGCAGAAATATCACGTGGCGCCACTTCTGCGCGCGCGGCACACACACACACTACATTCCACTTTAGCCCGCAACTTGCTGCTTTCTGTATCCATAATTCCTGCCGGCATTCATCCCCTCCGCAAGGAAGTCGCAGATTTCGTCGCCAGCAGCTAAATCTTTCCGCGAGTCGCCCGACAGAAAACGCATCCGAACGCGCTCTACTGGCGCGTATTGGAACCGCCGCAAAAGCGCGCCGCCTTCCGCAAACGGATGTAGACTAAATATTTAGAAGCGTAATGAGGCCATGTTTCTTTTCCGCACCGGTAGGCAGCGCGACGGTAGCGCGGCTCGGGGGGCGTCGCCGCCGATAACAGATGAAGCATGGCGCGCGGCGAGGCGTGACGCGGGGAGAACCCTCCCTGCCTCAACCACCGGCCGCCGGTCGCACTCAGCTCGCCCAACTCGGCACCGGCATCCACCCACACCGTCGCGCCCGCACGCTCCCACCCGCAACTCCGCGACCGCTCGCACCCTGCCCCGCCCGCTCCTCCGCCCTCGCACCGCCGTCCCGCTCGCAGCTCCGCCACGCTGCCTACTTCGCTCCGCCCGCTCCTCGCCCCAGCGCACTCGTACCTCGCACATCCCTCGCCCGACTCAACCCTACCACAACCCCACCCAACTTCCCACCCACATTCCCACCCACACTCCCCCACTCAACTCCCCCGGGGTCCCAGGCCCCCCACACGACCACTATAGCCCGCAGCACTTCCGGTCCACACCCGCAACGGGCCCGGCCAACCTTTTCCAACACCAAGTTTGTCCTACCTCATTTCCACGTCCGTGTTCGCAACCGCCGTGCCGAACACCACCCGCAACACAATCCAGCCTTTTGGGTCCGTCAGCCGTCCCCCGGCTCTGCCGCCTCCCCCGCGAGGGGGCGTGGTGGGAGGCGAGCGGGGAGGACAGAGGGGTCGGCTAAGCAGGGGAACGCACAGCTTGGTTAGCAGCAGCAGACCTCCATTCCTAAGACACAGCGCGACGCGCGAAGATGCTCTCCATAAGATGCATAAAGTGACAATACGGCCGTATGTGGGACTGAAACGGGCAGCGTTTTCAAGCTCACTTCTAAAAAGCGCACAGAAAGCGTCTACCACCGACCGTCTGCACTTGTGCAGGGACGCGTCGCTCGCCTACGTCGCTCCCCGCTCCCGCCTCTTCCCCCACCTTCCCCTCCCTCACCTCCCTGTCACGCCTCGCCGCGCGCCAGCTTCATTTGTTATCGTCCCGGCGACGCCCCGAGCCGCTTAACGTCGCGCTGCCTTACGGTGCGGAAGAATGAACATGGCCTCATTACGCTTCTAAATTTTAGTCTACAATATCCGTTTTGCGAAGGCGGCGCGCTATTGCGGCGGTTCCTACGCGCCAGTAGAGCGGTTGGGTGCGTTTTTCTGTCGGGCGACTCGCCGGAAAGATTTAGCTGCTGCGACGAATCTGCGACTTCCTTGCGAGGGGATGAATGCCCGGCAGGTTATGCGACTAAGCAGAAGAGCAGAATTGCGGGCTAAAGTGGAATGTGTGTGTGGTGTGGCCGCGCGCCAGAAGTGGCGCCACTATATTTCTGCCAAATACAGAAGTAGGACTTAGAGGAATACAGCGGAAAGCTCTTACCGGCGAGAGGAATAAGAATTACTCGCTTTTACTCGGGAACCCAAAGCCACGCTCTAGCACCTTCTGCAAATAATGCAAATTTATCTTTGTTCCCGCGTTAGGTTCTCTGGCTTTTTCTGCAAAGTGGTCTACTGATTTTCACAGTCTAGTACGCGTGTTATTTATATAATAAGACGGTTTTTAAGGGAGTATGATTGAAGGCTCTTAAATTTCAAAGCTAAAGCCAGTTGAATCCTTTTTCGAAATTTGCGACTTAAAAAATATACTTTTTTTTGTAAACTGTCGGGAGGGATTCTGCAACAGAGATCTGGTCTATCGCATTTATCCCGAGTCGGTCAATTCACCAAGGCCAATCATTTCCTCCTTTTTCGGAACCCCTCTCTCTCGCGCGCTACCTCATGACAATATGTGGGAAAACGGTTGGCTCGTGCCATGTCCGCCCCTCCCTTCCCGCAGCGAATGAAACTTCAGCATAAAAATGACTTTTAACATTTCCAGTTAAATGCTGCCATGGCAGCAGCTAGCCTTAAAGCTGAAAGAAAGCGGTTGCAAACGTGCACACGTGCTCACCCAATTTGGGACTGTTACGGGGGGGAGGCCGACGCGAGGAGTAGAGCGGTGAGGGAGGGAGGGGAAGGAGGGAAAGAGTTTTCGCTTCGGTGAGAAGTCAAAGAGGGGCAGGGGGGTGGTTTTTGGGGATGTTGCGCGGGGACTTGCCGCTTGATTAGGTGCAGTGCGATCGGGTATAAATTTTCTTCGGATGAGGCGCACGGCGCGCGGGGACGGAAAGCTCTCGATCGGTCGCCCCGGCCATGGTCGGTCGGATGGAAGAGGAGGCTGCGGGCACGACGGGAATTTCCGAGGAGCAGAGAGAGCGGAACCTGGGGCGAGCGAACCGACACGCTGCAGATGAGCGGAGGCTCGGCTTGGGCTGCGAGGCTTATTGTAGGGAAGAGAAATATTGGAAGCGAAGCGGGGGGGGAATTCTCCAATGGTAATGTGCCTGCTAGGAGGGAGACAAATTGAGACTGAGATTGAAGTAAGTCATGCGGGGAAAATAAATATTTGGAACCCCCTTGAAAGGGCGAGAACAGAATATCGGAGTCAACTGTACTGAGCTTGTTTTAACTCTATCTATGGTTACAACATGTTTTTATGTATGAAGATATAATATATGGTTTCAAATGTATTGGTTTCAACGTTAATGATATATGGATTCACGTTTTTTATATAATTGGCATTTGTTTCGACAGCTAAAAAGGAAAAATAATTATTTTTTTGTAGCGTTAGTCTTCTGACTGTGTGAGTTGAAATAAAATATGCTGTTGACAGCTAACATACCTCATAGTGCTGGTTTTATTAGTACGTTTTCTGTAAGATAAATATGAAATGATTTTGTAAAAATCACTTCGAATACACGTTCAAGAATTTCGAGAAGTATCCTGTATTTTATTTTTGTATTTCATTTTTTACGTCAAATAACGGTCATGTGTGTGACGTCTATAGGAGAAGTTATTTGAGTTACTTTTACGCAGAGAGCAAACAAGGGGCCATCTCAGCTTTGCTCAGTAGTAGCAGACACCTTACTGAATTCTTTCAATAATGTTTGAAAGGTATATTGTACTATATAATAACAAGGTAAGTAATATGTTTATAATCGTGATGTACGTGACGAGAAAAAATGATGTATGACAGGGGCCGATGCCAGACATGCATATGCGTAATATAGAAATGTTCCGTTCAATGGAATATTGGAGAAGTGTTATATACACTGATTTACACAGCTTCAAATTTTCTTCTGGCTTATCAAAATAAAAAAAACACTGAGAGGCTCTGGACACATCATTAGAATTTATGGAAGAATGGTAGAAAAGGTACATTATACATAAAATTTAAGAATCCCAGAATTAACCAATTTTTGCTAGTTCGGTTCCATTTCAATCTCGTGATTAAATCTGTACAGTTGATGTTCTATACATGCATAATAGAACACATACATTTATTTTATGTTTAACGTCGTCTTCTGTAATTGCACAAAATCAAATCTTTGAAACATCCACGAATAATTTTTATATAATATCTCTTTGAATTTATATTGTGTTTGAAAATTGCGTGAGTAGTAAATGCAAATATATTTGTCTTAAGCTTGAAATTAATATTTTATGTTAGGGATAATGCGACAGGAAATGAAATGAAAGTTTATTCTCGTGCTTCGGTAACATTTTACAAGCTATTTTATTTTGCATGTTACTTCGTAATGCACTGAGAATGAGCATGAACGCGTTTTATTCGTTTGCGTGATCTTTCTGATCAATTTATACATATCATTGAGTTTAAATAGTTATAGAAGTCCGTTAGATACTTTTCTTGATCTGGAGTATTTTTTCATTCGACAGTTTTCAGTTTGGTTATGTTTCCGAAACATGCTAAAGACATTCAGAGCTTTCAGGAACTTTCAAGACATAAATTGGGAGATTTTTAGTAATGATGCATTTAAAGAAGTGAAAGATGTGACGCTTAGTGCAAAATATTGAGAGAGAGTATATAATTGTTACAGACAACGATGTATCAACTAGTTGCTCTATATAGAAAATGGTTTTTACAAGTGAGGGAAGTGTGTTTTACTAGGAAATTAAATTGGTAAGAATTCTATTTACTTTTTATCATTTCCGATTTTTCTATATATGAATAGTAAAAAGAATCTCGATGATGCTTACAAATATCAACCAAAGATCAAATACAAAAGATCGTAATATGCTATAAGTATGTAGTGTTGAAACGCGCGAGGGACGAACGATTAACAGATTTCTCATCAGAAAACAGTTTCTAATTTGCTAATACATTTGGAAATGAACGTGGATAT
>BOPP01000031.1:6700412-6711726 GCA_017312745.1 Gryllus bimaculatus
AGAGATGTGATCAACTCTCCTGGTAATACAAGTTAAAGAAAACAAAAGAAAAACCAACTGAATAACCCAAAAAAAATTTCAAAAACCTTTTTTCAAAATACATTCAAAAAAAATCAAACATAAATCAATTTTTTTTTCTTCCAGGTTCTTAAATCAAGAAAACCCTCTAAAAATGTTAAATTTTTTTTTATTTCAAATTGGGTGAATATTGAAAATGTACTTGTATAAAGTACATTACAAGAACATAACTGTCCCGCCTTAAATATATATTTTCATTTAAACCATATTTTTTTTATTATTGTTAATAAAACTGGTTGTACATTTTAATTTATTGAAATTGAATAGCGGATTCCGAAACACGACAACTAGCTCATCGCGATCTCCTCAATAAGTCTTTAATCCAGAAGCGTAACTGCTTGTATTTCCATCGGAAAGATTAGTCTGTGATCTTGCCTCCAGCTAAATGGTGATATCAGGGCCGACTATCTGTCCTCTATCAGTTTATTTTATCAATCAAAACAACACTGCACCAACTAGCATGTGCCAAACCAGGGCAAGCAACTGCATGTGTAAGGGTGAGGATAGAAAAGGAAGAAAAGAAGGATCGCTGCGGTTTGGTCCTTTGTTAGTGTACTGTTCCTACAAATAGTCCGATGAGATTGGAGAAACCAACACTATGCGATCAGAGCAAGCGGCTTTAAAATTCTCTCGGACACGATTCATTCGACCTAGCTATCTAGTGTCAACAATCTCGTGGTTACCTAGGAACTGAACCTGGGACTCGCGTCAGAGGACACTGCATTTGACATTTATTAGAACTTTTTAATTCTCTAGTCTCTAGGGTCTTTTATTCTTTAAGTCTGCTAGGTAGCGGTGGACCTGGGCATTCCATCTCTCTCTCACTTCTCTCTCCCTCTCTCCTCTCTCGTCCGCTCCGTCTCTCCTCTCTCTCGCCCCTCCCTCTCTCCCCACCTCTTCTCCTCCTACTCCTTCTTCTCCTCTCTCGTCTGGTCTTTTCCCCTCTCTTCTGACTCTCTTCCGCCTCTCTCTCTCCCTCTCTTCTCCCTCTTCTCCTCGTCTCTCCTCTCTCTCGCCTCTCTCTCTCTCCCTTCTCTCCTCTCGCATCTTCGTCTTCCTCTCTCTCTCTCCTTCGCTCTCTCATCCTCTCTCTCCCTTCATCGTCCCTCCCATCTACTTCTCTCTTCTCCCTCTTCTTCCCTCTCTCTATCCCTCGTCTGAACCTCTCTCTCCTTCTCTCCTCTCTCTCCCTTCTCTACGTCTCTCTCCCTCATCTCTCACTCTCATCTCTCATGACTTCTCTCCTCTCTCTTCCCTCCTCCTCTTCCCTCTCTCTCCCTCTGCTTCCCTCTCCTCCCCTCCTCTCTTCACTCTCTCTCCCTCTCTTCTTCCCTCTCTCTCCCTCTGCTCGCTCCTCTCTCTCTCCCTCTCTCTCTCTCTCACCCTTCTCTGCCATCTCTCTCTTCCTTCCGTCTCTCTTCCCTCACCTCTCGTCATCCCGTCCTCTCCTCCCCTCCCTCTCCTCTCTCTCCTTCTTCTCTCCTCTCTTCTTCCTCTCTCTCCTTCTCCCCTCTCGTCCTCCGCTCTCTCTCTCTCCCTCCTCTCTCAGCTCTCTTCACTATCTCTCCACTCATCTCTCTCCCTCTTCTTCCTCCTCTCTCATTCCTCTCTTCTCCCTCATCCCTCTCTCCTCTCTCTCCCATCTCTCTCCCTTCTCTCTCCTCCTCTCTCTCCTCTCTCTCCCCTCTCCACTCTCTCTCCTCCTCTCCCTCTCTTCCCTCTTCCGCCTTTTCCCTTCTTTCCTCTCTTTCCGCTTCTTTCCCCCTCTCACTCTCTTCCCCCTCTCAATTCCGTCTCCTGCGCTACTTCTGTCTCTACAGTTCTCATCCACTCTTCCCACGCCCTGCGCCATTCGAACCTCGCCGGCGGTCCCCGGCTTGAGACGCGCCAAACGTCAGAGACAAAGAAACGAGGGGGGCTCGCCCCATCCGCCTCGCGCGGAGGCCGGGAACGGGCGAGGAGAGGCGGGGAGAGGGGGTGCGGGCAAACTTCCCGAACATTTCCGTTAGGCTCAGATGATTTGGATTAGTCATCTGCGGGTGACTGCGTTTAAAGTGACCCCGCCTCGGCGTAGGATAATAAACCGGGGGACGGCCAGAACTTTTTTTAAGGCGCCTTGCGATGAATGTCTCGACGGAAGGCAAGGACTGCAGGGAGGGAACGTAGAGGGCTGAGGGACTGAGGATGCGGCGCGAATGAAAGGAGAAGAGGGCGCGATGGGTATTTTCACAACCTCTCTTGTTCGCGGGCGCTGCTCTTGCCCCCGGCGGCGGCGTCTCGGAAGGCAGGACTTATTCCGAACCCTGGAGACCAGCGACTTGACCCCAATCAGCACCACACACTTCGAGATGGAATCCTGGTCGTCTTACCGCACAGAAGAAAAAGAATGCGGACGACATTGTCATAGAGTTTACAAGAGTTCTAGAGAATTTCATCTCCACTTGGATCAAGATAAGTGGCAGTTGTTACAACGCAACTAACGTGCTTTTTTTTTATTAATTATGCATTGAAAGACTTCGGAATTATTCGTTGTTTTCTAGGAATTCACCGAAATGACTAGTATGTGTGCGTTTATATTTTCTAAAATACTTACTATATTACGTTTTGGTTTTGTTACGAATATATGGGTTTTTGTTGCGAATACAAATTATGTCTTAGGTATTTAGCAAACAAATGTAATAAAAGAGAATGATTTTCTAGTTTTTTTGAATATAAAAAGTAGTTAAAATACTGTTTGCAATAATTTTTAGGAATAAATAAATAAATGTGTTTAAAATCATACGTAGTATTATAACGTATGTGCAGCATAATGCTGAACGCTAGAGGGGATTTGAACCAAGCGGGAAGCTAAATTAGAATGGATATACAACCCGCTGTGGCATCCTAAATTTGGTTGTGGCGCAATGCGAGGGAACAAATGAGAACAGCAGACTGCAACAAGGAACTGATATGTGGGCCGGAATGGCAGAAAGCATGGCCACAGACTGCGACCGCGTAAAGACGATGAGAACCGTAGATACTTTCGATTTTCTCTAATAAGTCATGATCCTGGAATCCTCGCAAAAATGAATAGTAGCAGCGATTCTAGAAATCGAATAAAAAGAAAAGAATCGATGTCCCTCATGAATTGACATATATTACATTCGCATTATATTCTTTTTTTAAACAGATTAAGTTGGTTTTTCTATTTTTCTATTCTTCTACTCTGTTCGTGTAACTGTACTGTACCTGTTCTGGTACTGTACTGCACTGTACCATACTTACTCTACTCATCCTACTGCTACTCTATTCTCTCTACTCTAACTCTAACTCTATCTTCTCTACTCTACTCCTACTCCAGTTACTCTATCTACTCTATACTATCTACTTCTAATTAGCTCTACTCTACTCTACACTCTACTCTACTTCTAGCTCTACTCTAATTACTCTAACTCTAACCTACGTCTAAACCTACTCTAAACTCCACTACTCATCTACTCGTACTCTACTCTACCTACTCTATCTACTCACTCTACTTTAACTCTATCCTGACTCTACTCTACTCTACTACTCTCTACTGCTACTCTAGTCTACTCTCTCTACTTCACTCTATCTCTAACTCTATCTACTCTATCTAACTCTACTTCTACTCTACTCTAGCTCTACTCTACTTCTACTCTACCTCTACTCTACTCTACTCCTACTCTACTCTATCTACTCTACTCTAACTCTACTCTACTCTACTCTACTCACTCTACTCTATCTACTCTAGCTTACTTCTAACTCTATCTATCTACTCTACTCTATGTACTCTACTCTACTCTACTCTACTCACTCTACTCTATCTACTCCTACTCTATCTCTACTCTAACTCTACTCTACTCAATTGACTCTATGCTATCTACTCTACTCTACTCTATCTACTCTACTCTACTTCTAACTCTACTCTACCTACTCAGCCTACTCTAGCTTACTCTATCTACTCTACTCTATCTACTCTACTCTACTCTATCTACTCTACTGCTACTCTAAGCTCTACTCTACTTACTTCTACTCTAGCTACTCTACTCTATTCTACTCTACTGCTACTCTACCTATCTACTCTACTCTACTCTACTCTACTCTAACTCTACCTACTCTACTCTAGCTCTACTCTACTCTAACTCTACTCTACTCTACTCTACTGCTACTCTACTCTACCTCTACTCTACTTACTCTACTCTACTTCACTCTACTCTAACTCTACTCTATTCTACTCTAACTCTACTCTACGTCTACTTAGCTCTATCTACTCTACTCTATCTACTCTACTCTATCTCTACTCTACTCTCTTACTCTACTCTAGCTCTACTCTACTCTACTCTACTCTATCTACTCTACTCTACTACTCTACTCTATCTAACTTTACTCTACTCTACTACTCTAACTCTCTCTACTCTAATCTATCTACCTACTGCTACTCTAACGCTATCTACTCTACTCTACGTATGTACTGACTCTACTGCTAGCGTACTGTACTGTAACTCTGAACTCTACCTACTGTACTGTACTGTAGCTCTTAGCCGTACTGTAAACTGTACTGTACTCCTACGTACTGTTTGTACTGGTACTCACCGATCTAATGGTACTGTATGGTATCTATTGTACTGTACTGGTACTCTATTTACTGCTACTGTACTCTATTGTACTCTACTGTTACTGTACCTGTACTGTACTGTATGTATCTGTTACTGTAGCTGTACTGTCCTATACTGTATGTATAAAGTTCTATCTACGATTTTATCAAAGAAATTTCGCGAAGCACGACGCGGCCCCTGCGGTCGACAGTGGAAAATGAAAGGGAAGATTGCGGTAGGATGTAGACAGACTTCTCCAAAAACAATTTAACTGCCACATTTATCTCTAAGACTTCAGGAATCTTGAAATGTGTAAGTTGAGGTGACCAAGATGAGACGTAAATTTGTTTCTCTCCAATAAAGAAAAATGGAAAATTCCACGTCGAATATTTCTGCAATTGTAATAAACAATTACACAAACGAATTGGTTGTCTAAGTACACACGCTGTCGTGAAAATCAGTTCAGGGGGTATTAATTTGTACGTAATATTCTTACTTCTAAGTACTAGTAAATACTAATTTGTTTATAAAATTACGCATTGTTTTTTGTTCCTTTTCTAATTGGTAAACAATTATAAAACATTATATAATGATGGGAAGAATGCTTAGAGCACGATATTAATTGAAATAGGTCGTTAAAGATAAATACTCTGCATTGAAGCGTTGTGTTGAAAATATAAAGTTCGGAATTTGTATAACTTTAGAAAACGCTGACATTTTTCTGCTACTTGGAACGAACGTTTGTTAAGAAAAATTAATGAAGAAATAACAATCATAACAGTATATTAAATCCTTTGGCAACTAAATACTTCACCTCCTCGAAAACTTTTCTGACAATCAACAATGCCCAGTATTTCTCCTTTCGTGTAATGCATACATTCACAACGACAAGAACGTAGCGGGACTCGCGATTGGCTAATGAGACGCCCCAGGCCACCTTTGAACTCACCTGTCTCGTCGCCTAATTAGACCTGATCTGTACTAATTAGACACGGTTGCGGGTCGTGAATTTTCCTGTAACAAGCGAACTGATGATTATTTATTTGCTTTGCTCTCTCAAGGACCTTACGTTCTGTCGTTTGTGAATGTAGCATTTACACGAAGGAGAAATATGGGATTGATTGTCAGAGAAAAGTTTCCGAGGGAGGTGAAGGTATTTTAGTTGCCAAAGGATTATGATACTGTTATGGATTGGTTATTTCTTCATTAGTTTTATTCATTAACAAGCGTTCGTTGCAAGTAGAGAAAATGTCAGCGTTTTCTAAAAGTTATACAAAGCCGAAAATTTTAATATTTTCAACAAAACTTGCTACATGCATGCTAAAACACGCTTCAATGCAGTATTTATCTTTAACCGACCTAATTTCAATTAATATTGTGCTCTAAGCATTCTTCCCATCATTTTATAATTGTTTTATAATTGTTTAGCCATTAGAGAAAGGAACAAAAACAATGCCGTAATTTTATAAACAATTAGTATTCTACTGGTACTTAAGGAGTAAGAATATTACATACAAAATAATACCCCCTGTACTGATTTTCACGACAGCGTGTGTATAGAAACTTTAGGAATAGAAACCAGATTCTTTTGTGTAATTGTTAAGTAGAAATTTGACGTGGAATTTTTGGAACCAGTTTTCTTTATGTGAGAGAAACAAGATTTACGTCTCAATCTTGGTCACCTCAACTACACATTTCAAAGATTTCTGGAAGTCTAGAGATAAATGTGGCAGTAAATTGTTTTGAGAAGTCTAGTCTACATCCTACCCGCAATCTTCCCTTTTCATTTTCCCACGTGTCGACCGCAGGACGCGTCGTTCTTCGGATAATTTCAATGATAAAATCGTGGATAGAACTTTAGTCAGAACAGTACAATACAGTACAGTACAATAGAGTACAATACAGTACAATACAGTGCAATACAGTACAATACAGTACAATACAGTGCATTACAGTACAATACAGTACAATACAGTACAATACAGTACAATACAGTACAATACAGTACAATACAGTGCAATACAGTACAATACAGTGCAATACAGTGCAAATGAGTACAGTAGAGTACAATACAGTAGAGTACAATACAGCAGAGTGCAATACAGCAGAGTGCAATACAGCAGAGTGCAATACACTAGCGTACAGTACACTAGCGTACAGTACACTAGCGTACAGTACACTAGCGTACAGTACAGTACACTAGCGTACAATACAATACAGTACACTAGCGTACAATACAATACAGTACACTAGCGTACAATACAATACAATACAATACAATACAATACAGTACAATACAGTACAATACAGTACAATACAGAACGGTACAGAACGGTACAGAACGGTACAGAACGGTACAGAACGGTACAGAACGGTACAGAACGGTACAGTACGGTACAGAACGGTACAGAACGGTACAGAACGGTACAGAACGGTACAGAACGGTACAGTACAGTACAGTACAGTACAGTACAGAACAGTACAGTACAGAACAGTACAGCACAGAACAGTACAGCACAGAACAGTACAGCACAGAACAGTACAGTACAGAACAGTACAGTACAGAACAGTACAGAACAGTACAGTACAGTACAGTACAGTACAGTACAGAACAGTACAGTACAGAACAGTAGAGTACAGAACAGTACAGTACAGAACAGTACAGTACAGAACAGTAGAGAATAGAAAAATAGAAAATCAACGAATTGAATTTAAAAAAAGAGATATCATAATGCAAATGTAATGGTAATGTCAATTCCTCAGGGAATCGATTCTTTTCTTTTTATTCGATTCAAGAATCGACTGCTAGTATTCGATTTTGCGAGGGATTCCGGGATCGATGCTTTTACAGAAATCAAACGTCTCTACGGTTCTCATCGTCTGTTACGCGGTCACAGTCTGGCCTGCCTGTCCTGCCATCCGGCCCCATCTATCAGTCCCTGTTGCATTATCTCTGTTCGTCATTCTGGTCGCACTCGCATTGCCCGCAACAACCAAATTAGATGCACAGCGGGTTGCATTCCATTCTAATTTGGCTCCCGCTTGGTTGAAATCCCTCTAGGCGTTTTAGTGTTATGCTGCGACATACATTACATACGTACGTACATGCATAAACACATTATTTATTTATTCCTAAATAAGTATTGCAATAAGTATTTTAATTACTTTTTGATATTCTAGAAAACTAGAAAATCATTCTCTTTTATTCATTTGGTTTGCTAAAATACCTAAGGAATAATTTATTCTCAACAAAACCATATATTCGTAACAAAACCAAAACGTATAGGTAAAGGATTTAGAAAATATAAACGCACACATAACTAGTCATTTGGTGAATATATTCCAAGAAAAGCGACGAATAATTCCGATAATTCCGAATTCCGAATAAAAAAAGCACGTTTGTACAACTGCCACTTACTGGTTGCATGCAACACAGTGAGATGGAAATTACTCTAGAACTCTTGGAAACTCTACGATAATAGTCATGCGGCATTCTGTGCGTAAAAGACGACCAGGATTCCATCTCCGAAGTAGTGATTGGGTCAAGTCGCGTCCAGGCGTCGGAAATAAGTCCTGCCTTCCGGAGACGCCGCCGCCGGGGGCAAGAGCAGCGCGCCGGCGACAAGAGAGCGTGTGAAAATAGCCCATCGCGCCCTCTTCTCCTTTCCTTCGCGTCCGCAATCCTCAGCCCTCAGCCCTCTCGTCCTCCCTCAGTCCCTTGCCTCTCCGTCGAGACGATTCCATCGCAGAGCGCCTTAAAAACAAGTTCTGGCGTCGGGTTTATTTCCTCGCCGAGGCGGGGTCACTTTTAAACGCAGTCACCCGCAGATGACTCATCCAAAGTTCATCTGAGCCTACGGAATGGTCGGGGAAGTTTGCCCGACCCCCTCCTCCCCCCGCCGCTCTCATCGCCCGTTCCCGTCCCGGCGCAAGGGCGGGATGGAGGGCGGGGCCCCGCCGTTTTCTTTGTCTCTGAGCGTTGGCGGCGTCTCAAGCCGGGACCCGCTCGGCGAGGGCTTCCAGGAATGGCGCAGGGCGTGGGAAGAGTGGATGAGGAACAGCAGAGACAGAGAGAGGCAGAGAGAGAGGGAATGAGAGGGGGAAAGAGAGGGAAAGAGAGGGAAAGAGGGGGAAAGAGGGAGAAAGAGGGGGAAAGAGGGGAAAAAAGGGGGAAAGAGAGGGAAAGAGAGGGAGAGAGAGGGAGAGAGAGGGAAAGAAAGGGAAAGAGAGGGAAAGAGAGGGAAAGAGAGGGAGAGAGAGAGGGAGAGAGAGGGAGAGAGAGGGAGAGAGAGAGGGAGAGAGAGAGGGAGAGGGAGGGAGGGCAACGGGAAAGTGCCAGGTCCACCGCTTCCTAAGCAAGACAAGCGAAGAATTAAAAAGTTCGAATAGAATGTCAATGCAGTGCCTCTGACCGGGAGGTCCCAGGTTCGAGTTCCTGACGGTAGCCAGATTGTTGACACTAGATAGCTAGGTCGAATTCAGTCGCTGTCTCGAGAAGAATTTTAAAGCCGGCTGCTCTGATCGATAGTGTGGTTTCTCCGATCTTCACCAGGCTATTGTAGGAACAGTACACTAACAAATGGACCACAAACCGCACGCGATCTTTCCTTTTTCTTCCTTGTTCTATCCTCACCCCTTACACATGCAGTTGCTTGCCCTGGTTGGGGCAATGCTCAGTTGGTGAGTGATTGTTGATTGATAAAATAAATGATAGAGGACAGATAGGTCGGCCCTGGATATCACCATTTAGTGGAGCAAGATCACAGACATCTTCCGATGGAAATACAAGCATTACACTTCCGGGATTAAAGACTTATTGAGGAGATCGATGAGTTGTTGTCGTGTTCGGAATCGCTACTCAATCAATAAATAAATGTACAACCAGTTTTATATAAAATAATAAACAAATATGTTAAATGAAATATATTGTAAGGGGACAGTTGTTCTTGAAGGTACTTTACAAGTACATTTCATATTCACAATTTTGAAATAAAAAATACATTTTAGAGGGTTTTCTTGATTAAGAACCGGAGAAGAAAATTGTATGTGATTTGGGAATGTATTTGAAAGGGTGAAATTTTTGTTTATCAGTGGTTTCTTGTCTATTGTATACCAGGAGGTTGATCACTGGACGATTTGTGTGATTTCCTAAATTTTCAAAATAGCTTGAACTGCTAATACAAATTTCTTTCAAGACTGTCGGCACTTTTCGACCTCTGAATAGCTCTGTGTTGAATATGTAAAATGGCGCTTGAGGTCCTTCGTAGGTTTTTGATGGGAATCTGTAAACCTTTCTTTGCTTGTTGTGGAACAAATTTAGATGCAGGAGGCATATATCACGATTACTATTTTTTAAAATCAATATCTTGTTTTCTAGCGAGAACTTTTAATGATGAAAAAGTAATATCAGTAGTTTTCTTACTAACTGTTGGAGGACATTATAGAAGTGTAGTAATAAAAGCAAAAGAATGAAAGTAGAGAATTGTGTATTTGTTCCACAGTGAAACAAAACAACGCCAGAAGAAAAAGATAAGTACGTAAAGAAATGTGAGATTGGTCAACGAAATCAAAATCCCCAACATTCTGCATCAAATTCACGGAGACAGTAAGAAAAAGAAGCGGCTACGGGTTTCAGGTATGTGATGACGCAACGTATGACTTAAGAAAAGAAAATATCCAAGTCTAAATCTATCCAACTATAAGATATATGAAAATTACATTAGAGGAAAGCGCTATTTTTTAAGAGAGAAAACATTAAAAACCTTGTTACAGTATAACACCCTAGAAAATGCTTCTCAACCGGGATTCATGAGTACTTTAAAGTTGTTTATAGATTAGTGAAAGATAGATATAAAAATATTTTGTTCTTGGAAAATGAATTCGATGTATTAATGTATCTAAAAGAAGTATCAGATTCCGCTTCCTGTATTACAGAATGACTAAAGCCGAAGACCTACAAAAGTACACAATAAGCTAATTCTGAGAAACGAAAAGAGCAAGAACCCCCAACCAGAGACAAATAACAATAGAAAAATTCAAGCGGCGTTGACTGGAAAAGGTTGGGCAAAGAGGAGAAGGGATCTGAGTGGAAGACGTCCGCGGGGGGTGAATGAGCGACGGCCGTGGTGGCACGGTCCGGGAAGTGGAAACGGCAGGGGAAGGCAGGTGGGGGAATACGTTTGAGAGCAAGGGAAGAGTGTGCAAGGGCGGCGTGGGCAAGGGCGGCGTGGGCAAGGGCGGCGTGGGCAAGGGCGGCGTGGGCAAGGGCGGCGGGTGCGCAAGGGGCAGCGTGGCAAGGGCGGCGTGACACAGGGGCAGCGTGGCAACATAGTGCTGGGCGATAGGGGCAGGAGCGGGTGAGGGTGGAAGGAAGGGCTTGAAAGGTTATGAGAGAATATAGGAAAGGACGCTCTCGGTGATGAAAGGATGATTGAGCGAAAGAGTGATAGGGAAAGGGTAAGAGGAAAATGGTGTCGGAGGAATGATGATGCGTGGAAAGGGGGCGGGTGGAAAGGTGGGCGTGGAAAGGGCGGCGTGGAAATTTGGCGGCGTGGAAAGGGGGCGTGGAAGGGCGGGGGGAAAGGGCGGGGAAAAGGGCAGGCGAGGAAAGGGCGCGAGGAACAGGGCGGCGCAGAATGGCG
>BOPP01000031.1:6711824-6732164 GCA_017312745.1 Gryllus bimaculatus
CGAGGAAAGGGCGGCGAGGAAAGGGCGGCGAGGAAAGAGCGGCGAGGAAAGGGCGGCGAGGAAAGGGCGGCGAAGATAGGGCGGCGAAGATAGGGCGGCGAAGAAAGGGTGGCGAAGAAAGGGCGGCGAAGAAAGGGCGGCGAGAAAGGAGAAAAGATCGGCAAGGGATGGTTGGCGGAGGCGTGTGGTGTGGACGCGGGTGGCTTCGCGTACCGGGAGCGGGACAGAAAAGGGACGGGGGCAAGGACGTCCGGAACGGCAGACGGGGCGGTCCGCAGGTTCCAGACGGTAGAGTCGTCGCATTGTACGGATGCCTGTGGCACAGAGGGCAGCAGGGTTCAATAGCACGAACGGTGGGAACGGGAACAGATGGAGGCGAAGGCCAGGGCGAGGGGAGAGTGTTGTCGGCTGGGCGGAGGCAGAAGGGGGCGGAGCGAGGTCAGGGGAGATTCCTGGGAACGAGACGGCCGCAGAACTCAGCCGCCTCGACCGCCGCCTTAGCGGCTTTTGGAGGGCGCCGCGAGATAAGGCGCGGGTCTCGTCCGCGGCGCGGCGTCTTCGCCCGACGAGATTGCCCCCCCTCTCCCCCTCCTCCCGCGAGCACCCCTTTCGCACACTGCGAAACAAGTTTTGTGTTTACTTAAACAGGGCTCTCAAAAATGTCGGGCGCGCAAATTGATTCAAGTACACACTCCACCGGCAGCTCGAGAGGTACGTGAGAAAATCTCGTTGCGCTTTAAACGATCTTCAAGTCTCCTCACGGAATTAAACGATAAATTTCTTCCGGCCTCTTAAAAGGCTAAAGAAGTACAAAATTCTCGCGCACAAAGAAAACACAAACGACGGCAGAAACAGCCGTAATAACAACACGTGCTTCAAAACTCTCAACGTACCACATTTTAAAAGAAGTTTAATTTTGTCTTCTCTGCAGTTCTTTATCTCAGGACGCTGTTCAAAAAATTGGTACTCAGAATTATATATATATATATATATATATATATATATATATATATATGAAAATGTTTATTTAGCATTAATGTGTACAAATAAATAGATGTAAATATATCAATGGCCAAAATGGGTAAATTTATCCAAAATAAAAATATAGGACAGAAATATCTGCGCTATGAATAAAAATAAATATATTCTGGTCATTTCTGGACCTCTCTAAGAAGAGTGTGTTCCAGACAAATAAGTAAATTTTATAATGCAGCAAATGCATCAGTTGCGTTTTTGTTTGTTCCTATAGTAAAGGGAATATTAAAAATTCATTTTTATTCCAAGAGAAAGTTTTAATGAAATTTTTTTTAAATAGTACGTTAAACTTCATTAATTTCTTATATTACTTACGATTACCAAATGTATGTTTTGCTTAATTAATTACATCTTGGATAATAAAATGAAATTGTATAATATTCTAGACCAGCTCGCTTCTCTGATATCTGATCTCTCATATTCCCCAGATCATCCTCCCATAGAAAAACCATTACTGTTGAATGGTGCTCTCATCGGCTCTGGGATTCCTTCCTGGGCATTTTCATGCTTTAGAGGACAACCTCGTCAGGGTAACAGCCGTCCTAAGCATTCCTTTTCAAAGAAAACTCTCTCGGAATGCCGAGAGGTAGCCAGGACTGGACATCGCACCGGCTACAGAGAATGCGTGTCCGTCTGCTTGTCTTCGTCACAACCCTATTGTTGCCTGCCGGCGACCCTCGTCCTGTGTTTCGTTTTCGGTGTCGGGCGAGGTAATAAAATTGTGAAATGTTGCGGAGAAGTTTTATGTCGCACTCGTAAAGAACAAGCAAGCAATCCCGCTGCGAGAACGGAAGCAAACGTCCACTCAGGCGAAATTTATTTACTTATCTGATCGCTACGACGCAATTGGGGGGAGGAATAAAATTCAAAAGCCCAATAAGAATGCCGGGGAAGAGAGAGAGAGAGCAAGAAAGAGTCTCCATCCGGGAAGAACCGTTTAGCCCACCTCTTCGCAGATTGTAACGAAACGAACTTTATTTAAATGTAGATTCTTTAATGAAAATTAAAATCCCGAAGTTTCTTTTAAACAGGTTCCTCGGAAAGGGAAAAGGTGCGGAAAGAAAACAAAATCGAGCTATTGGGCGACAATCGCCGAAAGATCGGATGGAGGGGATTCCCCCATACCACGTGAAAGCGTTATCCGCTGTCCGATCACGGTTGTGACGTACGCGGTTGTTTGGGAGAAGTGGGTTCATAATTTCTATTTATTGACCCCCTCCTTCCCCCCTCCACAGGGTGCTCTGGCACGCCCCATAGCCTCGTCTCCCTGACTTCACAAGGCCGTCGTCCAAGCGGGGGTGGAAAGGAGGAAGGGGGTAGGGGAGGGGGGTGAGGAAAGAGGGAGAGGTCGGGTGGAAACCCGCTTTAGAGGCGCGCGCGGTCTTTTGTAACAACGAAGCAGCAAACTAGAAGGGAAGTGTGTTAGGAGACGTCGGGAAACGCTCGCCCGTATCAAACGCTGTAATTCCGGCCCGTCACATTCAGAACGCTTTTAATATATTATGCGCGCCTACGGGTCTGATGAGCGGCGTGGCTGCCTTTATGAAAAGACGGCCCCGTACGAGGTGGCGGGGGCGGGGCTGCGGAGGTGAGGCGAGGTGGGGGTGGGGAGAGGGTGGGGGGGGCTCGAGCTCAGACGGCCGGAAGAGGAAGGGGCAGGAGCTGGAGATGGGGCGGGGCGCAGGTGGAGAAGAGGTCGAAGAGAGTGAGGGCAGCCTTGCGAACAAAGAGGAAGCAACGTTGATAGAGGAAGATGCGGATGGCCTGTTAGTGATTGACGAGATGGGGTTGGGAGCGGCAGTGAAATGGCAGATTCCGGCCAGTGGGTTATCGGACCCCTCAAAGTCTACGTGTTTACACGCCGCTGAGCGGTTCCTGAAATCATATATTATTTCTAAATAGTATCATATAAATATTATTTTTAGGAATTAATTACTCTGTGAATCGAAGCAAAAGTGTAAATTGAAAGATGGAAGTCACCGATATCTGCACGCGAAATTTCCTTTTTTTGTGTGTTACATAAACATTAATACAATGCAATTTTTTTTCACATTTGGACATCACGCACAACTTGGTGGTCAAGCGGGTAGTATCTGCATCAGTCAAGGCAGCAGAGAGCGAGGTCAATGACAAGGAGCACAGTGGGATTGGGGTGGACAGGGTAGACTAGGGAATATCAGGCCACAGCCGTTATAACAACGAGGCTAGGCCAGGCTAGGGAGAGGATGCACGAGGTAGAGTGATGCATCCATTTACCTATCCAAATATATTAATAAGGTAAATACATATTCACACAAGTAGAAGGATTTGGGTTTGAACCTCCCGTGCAAAATAATCGCACGAGTTTCCACTAGTTACATACCGGGTGTTTATTTTATATTTCGACGAAGATGACACATGATTGCCTCAGCGATCGAGCCCCCGGTTCCCCGGGAACTTGTCAACAAGGGCCCCTTTCGTCCGGTGCGTTCGGCGCGACCAGACGATACACCAATGCGTCAAGAGTGTTAAACTGTGCGTCATGAAATTTTCTTTGAAGCAGAGAACATTTCTTTACGACATTTTTCGTTCGACTTAAGTTTGCCAGTAAGTGCTGCAAGCGGTTTATTAAGAAATTTCTGGGCGTGAATATTCCACATCAGGCGACAATTTTGAAGTTTGTAAAGAAACTTCGTATCCATGGAATTTAATTGAAAAACATAAGCGTCAAAAGCACCATATCCTGACAGAAGAGAAGGTGAAAAAAAATCTCAGCCAGGTTACACACTTCTCCAAGAAAATCTTTGAGGCGTCTATTGTTACTTCAGCAGGATTCGGCAACAGCTCACTGTAGCTGCTGCTGCACATTCTGCAACTGATGCTGTTCGATTCATGAACTGTTTAAATAATGTTTATAGTGACGTTCGAATAATTAGTCGTGGGTTACGGTCTCCTAGATCATCTGATCTAACTCCTTGTGGCTTTTTCCTTTGGTGATTCTTGAAAGATCAGGTGTAGTTAGAAACTCCACATTCGAAGGAAGAGATCCGGCACTCTATTGAAGAGAAAATTGCAGCAATTATTTGAGACTTACTTCAGAGGGTAAATCAGAATATGTTTGGGAGGTGCCAATAAAACATTCTAGTACCACTAGAACATTCTAGAAAAACACCACTTTCAGCATGTTCTTGAAGGTAAGTTAAGCAGGGCAGCGATAGTTCTTGTATGTCAGCACATGAGTTGAGTAAGTGTTTCGCTGGGTGAATGAACCCTCGCCTACCCGGGCGACTCGGCCCGAATCTTCGGCGAACGATAAAATAAACTGTCCGTGTAACCTCGAGACTCAGCTAATAAATATTGAGAAACGCGTGTTATTAATTTAGTGAAGGACTAGCTAATTTAAATTCTATTACCAATATTGAGAATCACTTCTGGACTCGCTCCTACACGATTTTAAAAACTATTTAATGGTATTACGTATTCTGGAATACAGCTGTGAACAAGAACACGATTGCAGAAAATTCGAGCATGAGCGTTAGCTATGTACGCGAACCAATGCTAAAACGTAACGCATGCGGAGCGAAAGGAGAATTTGATGCACATGTAGGATTAACTATGGGTGTGGTACCGGTAACGGTATAACAAGGTACAAACCTTCCTCCCTCTACCCAAAGGGTAGGGTATAAATTGATGCAACTCAACAACGCTTTCAGTAGACTAAGTGCCGGAACTGCCACACCCTGCTTTAGGTGGCGTCTATTTGCAACGTGTATGGTGCAAAACCTCTCTGAACTTTCCTGTTTCATCAATGGTTATCTCATTCTCGAGTTTGTTTTAACGGCCCTTCAAACAAAATCCATTACTGGGACGCAATATCCCAAGAAGAAATTTAGCATTTATATAGAAACTGCAGGCATCAATAGATTTCCCCATCACAATATAAGTGATTATTAGTTATTAAATAATGATAAAAAAACATGCAAAATAGATGGAACCACGAAATTATGTGCTAGGTAAATGGGAACCTTGAAATTCATTATTCATTGTAGTTTTTTAAACTGTATTTTAATGCACATATGCGTGTCTTATAAATGAATATTAGGTAATAGCAGCTTCAGCCCGAAAGCGTTCTGCATTTTTCTTTTAAGGTTCTTCGTTTCGACGCATTGCATGTAAAAGTACGGAAAATATTTTATTTGTAATTTATGACATGAAAGTAAATCCAGTATTAGTTTTATATTATTATATTATATATAATATATAGTAATATATTATTTTTTAAATTTTTTTTATTTATTTAACTTCAATCACGTGCATAAAAATAAACTTAAAAATATTTTGAAATAAGGGAAGACAAATTTTAAGAAAGTAATTAATAGTAAAATTTTCCAAAAAACATTATAGAATAACGAGACCTTCACAAAACAGACAGTCGAAATAAATGACCTGTGTTACGAAATAAACATCTTCACTCAAGTATAAACTGGCAGAATTACAATTTCTTGGATGCCTCACTTTCATTGTGCACAGAGGATATTACATTTGCACAAAAATAAAATGAGTAACATTTAAACGTTTCAAATATGACTTCAACTACTTCTGTTCATTTAGGTAACTAAATAGCCATCTGTCCCATGAATACTTTTTGCTAGATTAAATCCAATGCTGCTTGCTTTATTACTCTCTGAAACTCCAACCTGGGTATGGTGTCCCGGCTTACTTTCTCGTCCTTAGTTCCAAAGGAGAGAGAGTTTTTTAATTGTGCGTCGGAAAGCGGTGTATTTTCGAGAGAAAAATATTATATTCAGACTCTGGTTGCGGAGAAGCGAATAAATCATGTTCCTATGAATAGTACATTTCCAGAAACATTCTGTACTGCTTAGTATGACACCGTGTGTTGCTGGTCCTTGTTATCAAAAGGACAAACCTGTGATATTGACGGCAAAACAATTCTGTTAGTCTGTCTATACGTCTGATAGGGATCAACGCTAGCGCATAAATTGTTCAGTCTACTTTCTCCAAAACTTGTATTCCTCGCTCGATTTAAAGGATCTACAGATCCTCTGATATTGAGACCGACATTTTGATTTTGGGGGTAATTAAGAAGTAGACTCAATAACTATCAAACTTTTCTCCCAAAGTCTCCTAGTTATTCTTCCAACTTTGTCTTCCAAGAGCTTAAACTAATGGCACAGAGTGCATTTTCGTTTAACATTCTGGATTTTCGAAATATGCAAATTTCGAACTAAAGCTAAAAAGTATCTAGTAACTCTAGTAGTTCTAGTTTGAAATATTATTCTTCCGGACAATTACTACTGTTAATTTTTATGCAAATAATATCTAATTTTAAAATAACATTGTTCCTATGCAACATTGTAAGTACGGTATAAGGAAATTAATGCATTAATGTGACCATGTCAATATAAGACGAGGCCAAAAATGAAGCTTAGCTTTAACTTCACTACCAGATAGTAATCATTCTACGAAAGATTTTTAACAATCGTATCTATCGTAAAGAAATTTATAAGACAACGGTATACGTCGTAGTTCATTCACTGCATCTGTCACAATGTGGACGTAAAATCATTATCTTTAAAAAAATCATGTGATAATAATAATCCACAGCATTCAAATTTAAAATGAAACTAATGGTGCTAAAACAGCACGTACCTTCATGTCGTTAGTAATGGTCACGTAATACTATTAATTCCATAATTTCTCTCCGAATTATCACATCAGTCATCATTGTTTGTAAAACTCATTTGAAATCTTAGAACATTTGGTGCGAAAATTAGATATTTTAAAGTAATATATTCTTTATTCAAAACTTTATGGAAATATATATTAATGAAAATATATTTCTGCGCTGAATTATTTGTATAAGGTATGCAGTGTATTCATGAACGTATTGGATGAGTTTGTTAACCTTACAGTATTCTTCGTAAACAGTATGCGAAAAAGTACAATAATTAAAAGAAAATAAATAATACGAAACTGATAGCGTTGGCAATTTGATCGAAAAATATATGATAGTAATTATTTAACATTATGGTATTGTAATATTCGACAATTATTTGAAAGTAATAGTTTATATTGCTGCGAACGAAAAGCAACCTTCATTATCGCCTTATGATGTCAGCGTTGCGTTAAAACAACGGATTACCACACAACAATGACCACTCATCTATTCGTTTTCACATTTAACACAATTAAAGGACTCAATGTAAAATGAAATATTATAAATATAATAACAATAATAATATAAATATTATAACAATAATAATAATAATATGAATAATGTAAATATGAAATAATATACAAATACTAACCAACAGCGTAAGCTGGGAGAGGGAGACTGAAGACTTGCACTCTTAATTCCAGATATATTTTGAAAAGGTTTTAAATAATTTCTAAAAGATTAATTTGTAAAGTATCACAGAAGCTCTAAAGTAAGAAAAAACAAATAAATATAAGAAGTATACACATTCCAACTTATGTAGCATCCAACTGCCTCAAAACACTCCTACAATTACTATCACGATGCACAGGATTTCCGGAGCAGGTGACTAAAAAATTTGACTCAAAAAGTTTGACACAAAAAATATTCATATTTTCGAAAAATTAAAAGTGACCTTATTTAAATATTTGTGTTTATGGATAAATTTCGTTAAGAAAAAAATATTATCTTCATAATTATGGTTGTAGGGAGACGCCGAAAAAATAATATTTTTTTCAATTTTAGAAAAGTTAGAGTTTCAATCAACCTGTGACCTGCAGCATTATCTTAAACGTCCCGAAGACTGCCCAACAACAATTTTTTGTGATAATTGATGGAGCCATTTTTCGAAAATTTTAAAAATGTCCCTGGCGCTTCTTGTAACGTACCCCTCAAAATTAAAATATCGATTTCAAACTCAAGGGGCGACGACGTCTGTCAGATCGATCATCAGTTTCAATTCAGGAGAAAATCGTGTCACAGACGTATCACAACTATGTTGTTCACAGACGGACACACAGACTTTTGCCGTCAATCGATTTTTCGGTATCAAGGACCCATAAAACAGATTCTGGCTACACTACGTTTTAGAGGATTTTTTTTAATTGAACACCTGGATTTATTCACTTTTTTCTTGCCAGAGCAGTGAAAAGAGATTTTTGGCCGAAAATGCGCCGTAGCTGAGATTGCTAAGACAGTGGTACCGTGGCTGTCTTGAAACGAAAGATCGCGGATTGGAACCCCGCCACGGGCTTGGTTCTGTTGTGCGTGTCTGTATCATTATCATCATTTGACTTCTACCCCCAGGGTTAACAACCCTGTGTGTACAAACGGATTCAGCATGAACATGCTTATCCCCCCCATGAAAGTCACGTGCATCTGAATATGAGTCCCGGTGGGTTGCACGTTCACGTGGACTAGAAATGGCCAATTTGCGACAAAATAATAATACCAATAATAATAATAATAATAATAATAATAATAATAATATGTTAAGACCAGGATGTAACTTTTTTCACACAAAGGGTGGTTTAATAGAAACAGATAAAAAAAGCTAATCAACTTAACAACATGATAAGTACCACTCCACCAAAGCGCTTCCATAAGAAAAATGCTGAAAAACGCGAGGGAAGGCGAAACTTGAAAACTGCTATCGACGGCCTTCATTACGCAAAAACAATCATTATGCCTCCATCGCCCTTTCCTCACGGGTTTCCGTTTGGGAGCAAAGCTCATTGAGTGTTTTCAGTGTCGCGTTTAACTCTTCCGCGACGTGGACGGAAACGAAGAAAGACGCCGCGCGTCAGGGTTCGTGGGAGGGGGGAGCGTTGGGGGGGGGAGGGGAGGGGAAAGGGGGATGGGGGCCCTGTCTGAATTTAATAACGCAGAGAGCAAGAAAAATGCCACGCACTGAAGTGCGCTAGTCCAATTTGGATAGCGCGAGGGCCGAGAGAGCTTGGACAAGGTCTGGTCTGCTCGTTACTAATGCGGCGTGGCGTCCGGGCGACTGCGAGTGGTGGCCAAGTTGGGAGGGGGGAAGGTGAGGGGAGGGAGGGGGCGTTGACGGGGGGGGGAGGAAATACTGGGGAGCCAGGAGCTAGGGAGGTGCGGACAGGGAAGGAAATCGTCTGACGCTGGGAAGTCGCGGAATGGTTGTATGATGAAAGTTGATGAGCACGGTGGTAAAAACAGCGAATTAGTTAATGAGTAGAGACTGTATTCTTACGGAATTACATCTTTTTTCTGTTTTTCTTTGATCAGTTCTCAAAATTGTGGTCTTGACGTATCAGAGCAATCCTAATCCAATATGCAAATATTTCATTACATACTATTACATATTTTTATTACACATTTTCCCTTATACTTTACGTATTTGGCAAAATTTATATTATTTTACTAATTTCCTCACATTTTATTTTGAAAAAATAATTTTCAATATTAGTTTTTATTTCAAAAATTAGCATTTTTTCTGAGACATTCAGAATTGCGTACTGACGACGCGAGGGGCCCTATATGAAGATTCCGTCAGAGGCATGCAGTCTGTATGAGTTAATATTCGTCTGTACTGCATGTTTGTTGAAACATGAGAACTGAGATGGTGTGAAAGGTATCGGTGACGTCGTGTTTCTTGATTCAAACCAATTTATGAGAGATATTGGTTTCGCAGATGTGAAGCACTACGATGACTACTCTACACTGATTTCTTGCCGGTCATACATTTTCTATGTTTGTACGATGGCTTTGATTGATCTCAAACACAAAAATGCACATTAAAAAATCTAATTCATGTCAAGTAATATTTATATTTAAAATTGCTTTAATAAATATTTCGTTAATGTAATTTCAAATTCTGTTATTTTGTTAGTTTGTAAATTTTCTCAGAAACAGAATAAAAACATATTTTGATATTATATATTAATTCAATTTTTACATATTTGTTACTTATTTTCATTGGGTACGTATTTTGTTGTTTTATACTACGAATTTTTTCGGACACCATTAATGCGTTCTGTGTGGAAATGGCTAGTAAGTACTCCAAAAATATAATTTCTTTCCTGTTAAATGCCATTTTGTTTGGAGTTAAACGAGATAATAGAATGTTTTGTGAAAAACATATGTAAAGAGTTTGCGTAAGGACCCAATAATGTAGAAGGAAAAATCATTTGTTTTTAACTCGAATCATTTAAATAGTTTTCATTTAAATAATTTTTAATTACCAAATTCCATGTGCCATTATTCGAAATTATATATTTATGATTATCTGATATTAAGAAACTGAGTTTTATAAATACAAGGAAATTCGAAAATTATAAAGCGTAAAACCAGAACAAATTACAAAGTATACTCAACTCTCTTGTTAGAATCGAATATGAGATGCAATGGAAAGAAAACATACTTTCAAGATCGTATTAATAACATTTTTAATAGAAATAATTCAAATAGTATTATGAACTTGAAAAATTGATGAATTTCAGACAGAATTTGCGGAGAGTGACCTTCAGCAAACTTTTCTTGACTGGCAGGGAGATGCACAATTGAAATCCCGTGAGGGCGACGAGATTGACAGTTGAAGGGTAGGTTGTTCGTTGAAGTTCCAAGATTGTACGAGAACTTGAGAAGAATGGGTAAAGTGAATCCAAGAATTTCTGTTAAAAAATGCAAAAGAATTATTCGTTTGAAGAAGGAATATCGATAGTTAAACAAAATGTTATGGTTACGGTTTTTTCAACAATTGAAAAAAAGGTGTTGAGTTATTTCTATTCAAGTAGTAACGGAAGACATTACATGGCGTTAGACACTATGACATTGAATTTACACATTAGAACAATAACTTAAATCGATTGTTTATGACAGGTAATCCATATTTATTATAATATTGTTTTATATATATAATCATGTCTTGTGAATGTTTACTGCGAATTGCAATAGCGTATTTACATTTTCGTCGATTAGAATATAAGTAACTAACCTGCGCCAGCCACACCCAAGTTCATTAACTATTTCGCACATATTTAACTAAATTTTGTTCAGACACTTTCAGTGAAATATTAAAAATATGTAATAATTCAACATTACAAAAGAGCATTAACTTAATCCATCACATAACTCGAAGTTTTCCATTATTACTTCAAAATTAGTGTCCACAAATGTAAGTTCCAACCTATTTTCGTTTCTTCCCTGATCTGTCATCACAGACCTGAGTATCGTATGTAATATTGGTGCGTCCTAGAACCAAGGCTATCATTCGCCGCGCAGGAACAAGCATTGGACTTAATTGTCCTCATGACTGTCGATGTTCTTTGCCATTATTGTCGTAAGTAAGATCCATAGGTTTTATCAGTATTTCTTTGAAAGTACAGAACAAAAGGTATAGAAGGGGCGGAAAGTACAGAAAAAAGTTCACAAAAATATAAATATTTATTCCATGGTGCAAAGGAACAAATTGCCTTCTACACGTATTTCTAAAACAATTCGTCTCTAAGGAAGATAAAATACAAAAAATTATTGGAATATTTTTGGGGTTACTGTTGGTATATGCTTATTAAAAAAAAGGAAAATATTTTTAAAACCCGTAAACAACGAAAACACATAACGTATATGTAGGGCGTTTATTCTATACATTAGATCTCAGCCTAAGAGGTAAAATGAGCAAATAGTAAGACGTACATACAGTACCTCTCTATTCAACACTTTCATTTAAATTACATTCTATTAAATATTTTACTATTATCGAACTGTAACCTTGAAATAATTTTCCTTTCCTTTTCTTGCATTGCAATACTTTTTGTATTCCCGAAGTACGAAATTGAAAATCAAACATTAGACAATAAATCCTTACTTTCAAATAAGTTCAGAGATTCTTTCGTGAGGGAGGTGTAAGGGAACTCATAAAAGTAGTTGAGTTGTTAATGCGATCAAAAATGAGTCAATTTCAAGAGTTATAAGCAAATCGCACTCCTGTCAAGGTGCTATAATCTCCTTGAGCGTTTGAACGTACCGTACATGTCAAAACGGGTAGTCTCTCGAAATGCCGATCAATGCCATCAAAGGAGAAGGGCAAGGAAGCGTGTCTCAGTCCATGGAACAAAGAACGAGCCGACAGTAAATTTGAGATAGCCAACGCCTGTTAACATTCCATTGTAACTCGTGACAAAAATGCAGGGCGTATGAATAGGGACGCTAGTGTCACCCGCTGCCACTTGGCGAAACGTTCACAAATTTTGCACGATCAAATTTTGACGCTTCGTGGGGAATACGAAATACGCGCGAATGTTTATTCACGATAATAATTCTAATGATAAGCACGTGAATAACCATGGTTTAAAGCGCGAAAATCAACAACCCGCCAGCCTACGACTGGCCAACACACCATGTCAATAACATTGGCAGCAGTCTGATCTTTCGTTTCAATAGTCGACCTCGCCAGTAGTGAGCTTTGCCACCAGTTTTTTGAGAGTTGCATGGTCCTGGGTTGAGTTTGCGAGAACAAGCTAGAATAGTGTAATACAGCAGGCCTCAGTGAAAGCAAACGATGCAATGATATTCTTCGATATTCTTCTCGTGTAATCTGCAAACGACTACGCCAAAGGGACTTTCGCTGACTACGGTTACTTTGTCATGTGTTTTTAAACATATCCTTGAGTATTGTGTATGTGTTTTCTCGTATTATAGCTTTAAAATCTTAATGTAATAAATTGTTTGGTAAAATAGGACATTATACATCATGATTCAATTCTGAACGATTTCTTTTAACGGGAAAGGTCGTTTATAACGCTAGAATACCAAATGTATCTACATTTCTTGTAATACGTAAAAAATACAATATTTTTCCAAATTAGCGCGTGGTTTGAACCGGTGCTTGCGGTGCAGGAGGGGCGTGACGATTGATTGTTAGAGATTCCGAACATGACAATTGCTAAGGGCATTGGTCCCGTAATTTTAGTGCATGTTCTTTCCTCCGGAAGTATCGATGATCTTCCCCCCTGGATGTCAAAATCTGGCGTTGAATTTCCCCAACCAGGTGTCTCCCATTAAGAGGGCAGCACCTCAGCCGGGACAAGCACTAAATCCCCGACCGATCTCCCGGTAGGTGTGGTAGTGTAGTGTATGTTAGTGCAAGTGCGTATAAGGGGGGAGGATAGAACAAGGAAGAGGAAGAAAATATCGCGCGCGGTCTGTGGCCTGTTTGTTAGGTCATTGCGCCGGCGCAGGTATTGATCGGAGAAACCACGAAAAAACTACTGATCAGAACAGCCGGCCGTTAGAATTCTCCTCCAGACAGCGACTGAGTTCGATTTAGCTAGCAAGCTAATGTCGAAAATCCTGCCACCGTCGGTATTCGAACCTAGGACCTCCCGGTCAGAGGGGCAAATAAAAATCTGTGCCTTCACACGTCCTTTTATGAACGATTGTATGTGATGGGGAAGGTCGTTTATAATGCTGGAACACCAAAAAGTCTATATTTCTTATAATACGAGTAATGTGCTACAGCACACGGACTCTATTTTTCCAAGTACGCGTGCCTTTTGAGCCGGTGCTCGAGGCTCCGGAGGGGAAGTACTAAGGAGGGGGAGGGGGAGGGGGAGGAAGGGGCGCCGCTGGCACGCGGGGGGTGAAAAACAGCCCGGGGGTGCGGCGGCGTTTGCGGTCTACGTCGCGCCGCAAGCGGCTAATTAGTTTGAGTCTAGAGGAAGAGACACGCCCACGTCTTAATGCTGGGCGTCACCCGCCGCTCTTGAAAGTTCCGCCGAGGGCGTGTGCTGCTTGTCCTGCCGCTGCTCTCCGCGCCACGCAATATTGAGGCGGAAGTGCGTGTGAAACAGTCGTGCACATCAAACAAGAGCGCGCTATTCAAATTTACGCAGCACCTGTTATTTTCACAAAGGGCTGGGTAGTGTTTAAAAATGTTATTAGGATGGCAGATGAGAAGTTACAGAGTTCAAATGAATATCCAGTGTCGGAAAATGTACTTACTCGTTATACTTAATTGTGAGATAATGGTATAAAAGCATGATATTAGATTATAATTTATTAAACTAATAGCAAATATTATTCATATGAAACTGACCGTACAAGGATGCGAATGCAAATTACATTAGTTGATTCACACGCGTTGCAACTACGTTGAGAACATTTTAATAAGAAGATATGAAATATTAGTGGGAAACCGCATACAAAAATATTTCTATCGTGTGTGTGAAAAATATGGCCTCTGGAGCATCAAAAATTGGCTATTTTAAGCAGCAGGTGCAAAACCTGCAGTTTTTTTTCTTCCTCGAAGTATGACGACAAATATGCTGTAATCAATTACGAAATGACAATGACACAATAGTCGTAACATCAGGTGTAAGAAATTGCAAACTAACATAGTTATACGTATTCATACTTCTATTAAATTCGAAACAATTTCATTGTTTTTGTATTTTTTCATTCATCCTGAGTTTCTAATGAAACCACTGGTTCCTCTCGCAAGGGCTGCTTAATTTTTCTCTAAATGCATGTGAATATTCAAAGTAATACAGATTAGTAACATAGTTATTAAGTTATTTATATAATCGAGCACTTTTTGTAGTGAAAACACATTTTAGCCCTCCGTTATTTTACAACCTGATACAACTAGTTTCTTTTCGACACAACGTGTCAGCGCTGAATACAATATCGTCATTCATGTTTCTTTTAACAGCTTTTGATACTATCGAGTAAAATATATAACTAATATTTCATTAATGATATGACTATTATTATTGTTTTAGGTTGAGGTGACTCGCTCAAAGATATCATAAATTTAGATAAATTGAGATATATTCAGATAGTGTAACGGGTAAGTTAGTGAATTGAGAGAAAAAGGCGGATTCTGTTCGGCACAAGAATAACACTTTGGCACTATACTAGTATTTTCATAACCAGGAACAAACAATAGCAGTTTAATAAAGAAAATAATTCGAAATAGCTGAAATAGAAATAAAAAAAATCATATTCATCTAATTGTTTTTTATTATTTATGACGTTTTTTATAATTTAAGGGTTTTTTTTGTAATCAAACTCTTCGAAAGCATTAAACTTAAAGCTTCAAACTCTAAAGCTGGTGACTTTGTAACAATTACAAGTATAATCTTGCTAAGTTTTAACCAACATATTCTTCTTAAAACGCAACATAACTTTTGTAAGGGAAACAATTTGTACTGGATATTTAAAAATAAAGTATTGAACAACAATAAGAAAACCTACTTCAATACTTTTTCACATTTGGCGAACAATTAATTGTTACCACTAAGGCAATGAAAATGTGATTAATGCAAGAAGATTAACATAACGGATTACTATATGATTACACAAGTTTGCTGAAGTCTTAAGACTTAACTGCGATAACATAATTTACACCCCTGCACACATTGATGACATGTTACAGACTGAATAATATATAACTAATTTGCATCTCAGGCAGAGTGAATTATGATAAAAGAACATTTTACTGAATTACGGGTGGAACAAATTCCGTCGCAGACTTGGTCTTAACCAGAATTACATAATTAAATCTTTGAAAGAAAACAAATCTTTCAAAGCAATGAGTTGAGAAATGAATACTACTTACAATCAGTGACGATACAGGTAATCCTCTCACAGGAAGTACATGCCCACATCCATCAACACATAAGACACGTCCAACGAGGAGCTAAGGAACAGCCCAGGGTCACTAGATGAAATCGTCATCGTCACAGCCACGTAGTAATAAAATATGCAAGAAATGGCAAGAATTTCTGCAGAAGTAGTCTCTGTAAATTGAACTGGTATTTCCGAAAGTAGTCATTAAAATTTTTATTAATCGGATCACCCAACGACGTAGATTCTTGCTTTCAACAACGCACGTTCTACGAAGTAGCGCAAAGGAATCCCTGCCCTTAGCAACAACCCGTACGAACTGACCGCAAGCTGCAACTGAACTCGACAGCCTGAATACTGATAAGAGACTCCTACCCCGTTACGGCCGTGCACCAAAAGGGCAACGTGGGGGGGGAGGGAATCGTAAACGTGCGCTGGCAGAGGTGACGCAGGTGCTCTCAAGGCGACAACAATATTTTATTTTAATTGGAAAATAAATAATAATAATAACAATAACAATAATATATATTATTATTCAATATTTACTTCGAAACACTACTTGTAATGTTCTATAAAGAAGTGAAAATTAAGTCAGATTTTTAGAGAAATATTTTCTCAGCAGTAATATGATGGAAATGAACCTGCGGAAAAAGAAAAATCGAGAGGAAAAGTGTTGTCTGTTATATCAAGAAAATAAAATTCATTCAGTGAAGTAAAACAGAGAATGTTCGTAATAATATGTTTCTTTTCGAGAAGAGCAATTTTTTATAGTTAAAACATATTCCTTTATCCAGTTACCAACTGTGTATTCATTGTGTATTCAATGTATTCATCAAATACGCATGTACGAGGGCGAATGAAAATAAACATGCAAATAGCTTTCACGGGCACAATTTGTCTCAGAATATCCTATACTTAAACATATTACGAAGACTCTAGAATTTCATTACTTCTGCACTTTGTGGCTCTGCTTGTCTGAAAATGCGTTCTAATGGTATGTCAAGCCATCGATGCCTATAAACAAAAGATATCGAGTTCAAATCTAAGTAAGCACGTCAGGAATGCTTGATGAACTTTCATACTGGCTTTGAATTTCCAGCCACCAAAGTGCACTTTCCAATTTCCCAAAACCTTGAGATCACCGTGTTCCATGAGAAAGGAGTTCCATTTCTACATTAAATAGTTCATCCGATGAATCATGGGTGCATTATAAGCCATTGTAAAAGAAGTAATCTACCATGCCAAAGAAGCAATATCATCCCAAATACCAAGACATTCATAACACTTCTAGCCGCGGTGCAAATTGTGATCTTGTGGACGACCTCCTACTTCACTTTCTCTCCAGAATAGCAGTATCAAATGCTGCCAGTTATAGACACATTCTAGACTGCTTGAAAGAGATTCACGGGCAGTGACCGAGGCATTTTTCTACATATTGAAGACTAATCTTACCGACCTCAGCCGTTTAGGGTAGCTACATTCTTCCTAATATGTGTTGTAACATAGGGACGTGGATATGGAATAACGTATCTCTGAGAGAGCTCTTGTAACCATGTTTGTTTAATCGGTCTCGTAAAAAGTCTCTCAATTGGAATTGCTATATCAATCAAAACTTAGAAATGACTCTCTCACGTACATTATAACAGTTCTGCAAAAGGGAAGCTTCGTTATTCTACTGTATAAACTGTTAAACTATTGGAGGTTTATTTTTCAGGAAGTATATTGTACTTGTAACGAATTCATTTTAAGATACCATAGCAGTTATTTATCACTAAGTTGCGAATTTATAGGCACGAAAAACTGTAGAAATAGGTAGGCAATTACACATTTATAAATTTAAAATATGTATTGAAATATGTAAAATGGGCATTTAAAAAGGCGGTATGATTTTTTCTTATTCGTATTTATATACTTGTCTAGAAAATTTATGATGTAAACAATGTAGTTGCCTTCAGAGAATGTTTGCTTTCATGTTTGTCTGACAAATCCTCGTAAAAAATATTCCTACCATTGTTGGTCATTTTGGAGAAAAATGGCTGAATTCCTGTAATTATATTTTTGCTTCTTATTAAAAGCATGCTGATACTCTAATGCTGCACACAGATGCTAATGATCTTTCTCCTAGCATTTAATTTAAACACAATTGAAAACATTGTTTTATTTATTTTAATGGTCACATATTACACAAATGTTAAACCAGTGGTGTTAAAACAGTACATTCTCTCTCAGATTGTACCGAAAAATATTTTACAAATTTATAATTTTCAAACATTCAGAGGGTTCAGCAAAACCAATATTCACGCCATTCTTTAAGAGTTCCTTAATCTATCCGTGGAAAAAAATAATAAAAATTAGTGGTTTTTGAGATTTTTTAAAATCTACATTCATTTCAAGCAAAATTTTCACAACCCCATTCTTTAAAAAAATATACATGACCTTTTTCAAATATCTTATTTTCTAGAACAGGTCCAAATTCCAGGATTTAATATTGCACTTTTGCAACGAAAACGTTTAGAAATTTTTGAAAATACAGAATTCGCGAAAAATGGAACCGGCACCAATTTTCATACCGTCCTTTGACGCGTACGAGAATAGTTCAAGAAAATATTTCCAGCAGTTTTTGAGAAAAAAGTTTTAAAATTCGAAGTAAAAAATAACTCGACTACCACTAATGATTTTACACGTGGCTCATTATTTGAAATACCCGCTCTGTAGTGTCAGAAGGACGTATCGTATCCGACTTCGGCCGATGAGTTGAGGCACCAGTTTCTGTCACAATATTAGTGAAAATTTTAAATGCAACCAGATACAAAAATTATCACCTCGTGAATCACCCAATGATACAGATTATGATTTTTTTTAAATATTGCATCTTGGTCACCTTCAATGTGTTATTTTTGGTTGGTCACCGTTGAAAATAGTCACTTTTTTCGAAACGTTTCTCAACACTAATCGCTCTCCATACAACAGGGAGGCCAGCATCTGGTTTGGCTTTTCAATTGAAGTGGCCGTGCTGTGGTTACGTGGTTCGTGACTCAAACTGGTGTTGAGCAGAGACCCATACATTTTCACCATGGGTGACAGTAAAACAACATAGATTTATCAATTGTTGTTCGATTTCTCTCTACTCTGCACGACAAAAACGAAAAAAAACTTTCATGTTTTAAAATTTTGATTAAGTATATTTGCATGTTGATTATTAATACGAGAATAGGCAACATTACAAATTTAAACCCCAAATAAACATATATTAGTAAAGCAGGCATTTATAGAGAGTATAAAATTTGCAAATAATACTTCTAATGCTTCAAAATGAATAAGTACCTTAAAATATTGCGTTTTCTTTTAAAGGAAAAAAATAGGAAAATAAGACACAAAACCGCAGCTTAGTTATCACAATCACATTTTCCACTCCCATCCTTTGAAAACAATGAGACACATACATGGACAGACTAATAATATTAATAGGATTTCTGCAATTCGTTTTCACGGACACGTACTTAAATAACTTGCCTTGGATAACTTGCAGTAATCCATTTATCTTCCGTCTGTCGCTAACGAATATTGACGATGTGGCAACGACCAACTCTCTTCACACGCAGCATGTGAGCGACAGGTAGGCGTCAGACGTAAAGCACGCGAGGGTGCGAGTCCGTCAATCCAGACCTCTAGAACGCTGCAAACTTCCGTTCCGTCCTTCATTCTGCTCTCAAATAACTGATTACGTTGACGAACATTCATGAAACAACTCCAATATTATAACCGGGGCTCGGATTCTGATGACACGTCATCTTTTCATTGGGTCATTCTAGATGTAGTTAACGTATTAATTAATGTTTATCACGACATAGACCACGTGATCGAAATGTGAATGGGTCATTATGTGTTATTTTTTTGACACTTTTCAATTTTTAAGTATTTTATTGGTCCTTGGCGTCATTTTCATACATTTTGTTTCCTTTTCATTTTTTGTTAGTACATATTTCATGAACTTACGACACACTAAAATAAAGTTTTTATTGTATTATAAGTTCATGATGAAAGTAACTACTGCAGTGGACTTTGTTTTCCGAACCCTCAAAATGACATGGAACTTCAGTAACTTTCTCGACCTTTCATACTGTCGGTTGGAATATCAGCGCTAAGGATTAAGTTTCCTTCTAAAATAAAGACTTTGTATTAAATCTAATTTTATATAAATAAACTTTAGTTAAAATTGTAAAATTCATTGAGTAAATATGTTCATAAAAACATTTCAGTATTTTTAAACCTTTATTTTTATGTTTTTTATAGGCCATTTTCAAAGAGGTTTTAGGTCAACCGAATCTGAGCTCTGGTTATGACAAATTTATATCAAGAAATCAAACCCTACGAAGGTAAGTTCACAGTTACTAACAGTGACTCAAGAGCTGGCATGAAGACTACTGATCACTATTCAAATGCATCCTTTTGCGTAGCTACTGAATGTATTATGCAAAACAAACCATGATAATAATACTTTGATTCACAAGTTTTTGTTGTGTTAAATCCTTCCTAATGTTTTCCTCTTCTCCCCAGCTCATTATGTTTCCAAGTTTATTTGTACCGTCAAACTGACATTCAAGAAATTCAAAAAATGTTATAACGTAAACGTTACGTGGATTGTTTGACCTTCTACTTTCAGTAAACTTTTATGTCAGTATGTATATATATATATATATATATATATATATATATATATATATATATAT
>BOPP01000031.1:6733616-6839687 GCA_017312745.1 Gryllus bimaculatus
CGTCGCCCCGCGCCCACGCACACACCGTCGCCCGCCGCCCACCCCCTTTCGCATCCCCTCGCCGCCGACTCTTGACCTCACTTAGCGCCGCCGTCGACGACGCGGAGACACCGCTGCCCGGGTCGCCGGCCGAGGCTAAACAGCGAGTTTTCCTAGCGAAGAGACGGCCGCGCCACACCCTTCATCCTTTTATACCCAGCCACTTTGAACTCGACTGGGAAGCGAAGCAGTTTTGGAGGTGATGGAAACCAAAATAGTCTGGATGATACGAAACTGTTTTATCGAAATTCGCAACTGTTAGAGGTATAATATTCATGCAGAGAATATTTATAGATAAGAACTTTCGTTATACAACTGACAATACTTTACAGATAGGACGAGCGCAATAGTTACTAGGTGCTGATTTATTATTGTACTGATGAATCGAAATGTGCATTAGTGAAGCGAAATATGCCCTGATGCATCGATATATTGCACTGTGGAATATAAAATGTTTTTTGTGATAAACGATCACTGTCCGTAATTAATTTAATACGGTTTTTAATAGAAAGGAAATATAATAATATCTTGGCATACAAAAATTTAGGCAAAGATTAAATGATATTAAGAAATTCTGTGAAGTATTTAGTATGTGGAAGTGTATTTTTGCTGCTGATTTCTACTGCTGCTAATTATCTGCTGAATGTGTTTACACAGTTTATAATTTTCAACAATAGCCTATATTTTTTTGTGAATATGTTACAAAAGTAAGTAATAAAATGTACGAAATTCAAGAAGTATAATGAAGATAATTGATTAAAACTAGTGTTCCTTCAACAGTACAGCCTTTCACAAGGTTTTGATAGCTATTAGGCAATTTTGACTTACTGCAACTTCTATCCTATTAATACTTAAGTCATTACTTAAAAACGTCCAATTAAACGAAGTGGAAGAGGTTAAAAAACTATCTTTAATCAAGAATCCATAATTAAGAAAAAAAACTCTTAAGAATTAAGAAAAACACTTTTAACAACTTGAGTAATTATATTTAAGCAAAAATTAAAATAAACATTTGGAGGTATTTTTGAGGAAATTTTGAAAAATTGGTAACCTCCTTTCGGATTAATCTACTTTAAGGAATATGGTAAAAACGGACAATTGAACGTAATGATTTCTACGGACGTAATAATGCTAGTTCTTTAAATATAGTATAATGAATCGAACCAAGGGTTTAAGATCTCATCAATATATCTACAATTATGTTTTATTTCCGTTGTTTCAACAGAAACCCATTAAATTTCATAATGTAATATATAATGTAACATATTTATCTTAATGTGGTTAATTCCGTCGGGCATTACAATTTCTCGTAAGAATCTGTAAAAATATTAATATATTTAAAATTTATATATTAGTAACTAGCAGCAAATAATGATATTTTCTCTTATGAATGGCTTACATGGAACATCATGGCTAATACGAGATATTATATTTTTCATAGATTTGGCTGATACCACTTGTTTTTAAGATATATTAAAACATACAATAAATTAATGACTTATTGTTTTTGTATTTTCAACCACTATATTCGCTAATCAAGGTTCGAATTTATGAACATTTTAAGTTTTAACCTAATACAGTGTCCCTTTTTGTTGTTTTATCCTTGTGCTATAGTCCGTTCCCTACGTTTTAGTTTATGAATTTTCCTTTGGGTATTTGCCTCATCTAGAAATTTATGTATTTGTTTCATTATTTCCTTCTCATTTCAACATAACACAAAATAACAATAAGAGTAATGTGTTTTTTGTTGTGTGTTAAAATCGATGTGTTAAAATAAGTTGTAGGTTTCAGAGCATATTCCTTCTGTGAAATATGCATCTCCCTGAAATGCCTAGATAAATAAAGTTGATCAATAATATTGGGAAGTTTCGATCATGTTTTCTATTATTTCCTTGCAAGAAACGATCAATATTACTGAGAAAGAGTCAACAAAACTATTTTGCAACTTAATTAGTACAATTTACACGTATACGTTAAGTTACTAACTAGCCGCAAAATAGAATACTATGTATTTTCACTCATCATCAAAACTGGGCCAGGACGTGTTTACAATCGTAAACTACGTCTACGTTATCCCAAACTATTATTGTGATAGCGAGAAACGATAAATAGTACTGAGGATTTTAGATCTTCTGTAAAATAAACTGTAAAATGTGTATAATTATATTTCCAGCCGTATTCCTTTCACATGCATATTTTCTTTGACCAAATAAACGACGAATTTGATTCAGCAAAAGAATCAACAAAACTATTTGGTAACTTAATTACCTACAAATTACACGGCTACGTTAAGTTACTAACTAGCCGCAAAGTAGAACACATATTTTCACTTGCCGTCGCCGAGTCGACAAAAGCGAAAACGAGGCCAGCACGTGTCTACCATCGTAGTTTGCCCCCGAACTACGTCAACGCAGCGCTCATACAATATTCCTCCGTCCTAGCGCTGCATTAACTAGCTCGCGAGTTGCGCCGACAAGTCCACGTCTCTCGCCATAAAGGGGTACCTACATTCACTTCCCACGTGCCAATCCACTTTTACCGCCAAGTTTCCCGTACGCTAACCCGTCGCCGCCACCACCCTGCCCGCATTCAAGTAGCTCCCTCAAGTTGGCTACCTTGGGGCGTGGCGCGCCATCCGCCAAGTACGTATGTAATTACGCAGCTAAATCCGCCGATGTTAAAAGGATTAACAAGCAAGTACGTTTCCCCGGTAATCTCGGCCTCGGCAACTTGGACCGTGGGCTTAAGCAACCGGGGTCGTTCGCGGTCGAAGTCTGGAGAGGCGACGGGCGCGGCGCCGCGGCGGCCGCCCTGCAAGTGGCGGCGGAGTTGTCGATGGGGGCGGCGAAAGTGTGAGGGGAAGGGGGAGGGGGAACGTGCGGTGGCGAAGCGAGAGCCGCGACGTGGCAAACGAAACGACCGCGGCTTCAGGAACTGGTGGAGGAGGAGGACAAGGTGAGGAAGGAGTGGCATTCGGAAGTTGTACATGTTAAATACAAATATTTTTTAGGGATTTTATCCAGCCGACAGCTAGTTACTCTTTACATTGCGATGGGATGCATGTTCGACTGTACACTAGAGACCAAAAGAATTAAAGGCTCCTCTGATTAGGGGTCAGGAGAATGTGATACCCGCTGCGACAACACATACATGAGAAACAAGGGACAAACAATCATGCCAAGGCGGGACTCGAACATGTGACCCTTCGGACCGAAGTGATCTAAGCCTCGTAGTTCCTCCACAAAAGACAATAAAAAGATGAAAATGATTGAGTAAGAATTGGGTGGCACAACAATAAAGATAGGAAAGGCAAGGGTCAGTGAGAGTGAAGAGGCCAATGATGAAAGTAGTTAGGTTATCTTTGATTTGTCGATGTTAAAATTGGTTTATAAGAGTGAATTCAATATAATATGTGAATGCAGATTTATTAATGAAAGTGATAATTGATTTAATAAACTTTTTTCAACAATATTACTTTTTTAGCTTTGTTCTTTTTTAGGATCACAATAATAGAACAGGGTAAAGGAATCGGAATAGTAGAGTGCGGGAGATATCTGCTGATTGGTTCTTGACGAACTGGTAGTTAACATGCCAATAGCTACGAATATAGTCGTGATATTAGACAGTGTGCGAAAGGTAGCATTGAGGGCGGTAAAGTGAACGTGTCTACGATACGGTTCCTCAAGTAGGCGGCTTATTGAGATTGCCCTGGTCCAGCGCTTACCTACGAGCTACCTGAGTGGACCACTGACTGTCATGGCAGCTCGTCAGGGGAAGAGGGGGGATTAATTAATTGATAGGTGTTCAGGTCCATCAACTGCTATGGTCATTCATTTCGTACTTATTTCAGAGTGTGGCAATGTTCTTTTCTCACTGAAACATGATATCCGCTACCAACCTACACGACATCTTGCGGAGTTTCCGCATCCAGGTATCATCCCAGCCAGAACAATTGCTAAGCGCCTGACAACTCTGTCGACATGTGTGATAGTATAAGGCGTGTGTTTTACACACGGAATGATAGCTCTTGTTTTAATAGAATAGTATTCCAGATTTCGCCTTATACTGATAAAAAACACGGAAAACTACCGTTGAAAGCAGCGAAATTTCTTCTCCAGCAAACGGCAAAATCCGATCTAGCTATTTAACTAGTAAATCCCCCCACCATCGGAACCTTAACCCAGGGTCAGAATCACTGCAGAGGCTACAACAGTTGCCTTAACCTCAATTCACGAGAGGCGCTCGGGCGCGACCGCTCTGGTCTAGTGAAAGGCGAGCGTCACCGCGGTCAGTCCGGCCGGAATTCTTGCATTGCAGCAGGCCCGGTCTAAGGAGTGGGTGCCGTGAAGTGCAGAGGCGGGGGCGGGGGCGGCCGAGGCAACAGCGCACGGCAGAAGCGCCGCCCGGCCAAGGGCCGGCCCATTCAGTGCCCTTCCTTTTGAGGAGGGCTCGAGGACGACGACGACGACGAAAAGGGGGGCGAGGCCCTAGGAGGATCGTGGGACACGCGCAAAGAGGCGGCGAGCCCCTCTCGAAAGTCGTATTCTGAAAATTATAATCTTGTATGGACAGGAGCTTCGAAGCAGGCGGTGCCACCGGCGCTACCTCCTCCCTACGGCAGAAGCTATCCCGGCGAGTTTCATTGCTCAGCGTTGATCCCCGCGTAACGGAGCTTGGAACTTTCGCGACATAAATTAATCTGTTTTAACCCCCGCGAGAAGCAGTCTTCCGCCTCGGCATCGATTCGCCCCCTGAAAGCTTCCACCCCCCACCCCCACCCCGAACGCACAGCGCCCCTGGCGGCGTATCTCGCTAATGGGCCAATAGGTTCCTTCTTTGAGAAGAAACAATAACAGAGAATTCGCTCTTTCATTTAGAGGATCTCTTGTGCTGCGCTCGGAAAAACAAACTCCCCGGCTTTTCTGTCGGGTCGTGTGGCTTCTGGGATGCTGATAAACCTAACGAGAATTTTTTTTCTTCTTTAAATGGCGTGTTCGTTTCTCCGGATGATCGGTTCGGTGTTCTATTCATAAATTCCAGGTCTCGAATTTCTTCCGAGAGGTGAATTGCTCGTGAAGAAACATATCTTCGAAATTGTCAGGTTTATTGCTCCGTGTCGACGTTACTACTGTAGAAGTTCGGGATGGACCTTCCATATATTTCAAATGGAAAATTATAGAAAAGTTGACATACCATTCGTGATCTGCTTCACGAATTGCTTCACAAAAAGCCATTAGAATGACATATATTTATCTTATTATTTCTTCATATGAAGAAAATTTTCTCTTCCTGACATGGGAATAGGCAGAAACCCTTTATTGAGCTTATCCACCAATTGTGGTCTAAGAAAACTGAAAGTACAGAATGGAAAAGTCTTTAAATTCAAACTGAATTTTAATAATGATTTTTTTCTCCCCACAATAAGTAATTCGGTACTACACTCCGGAAACCTGGATTATCATTTTGCCTGAAAAGTTCAGCCACAATTTCAATTCACATCTTTTGGAAATGAAGTTCCATTTAAGGAAATTTAATTTTGAAAAGGTGTCTCAAGCAATTAAGTCTTTTCAAAAATTAAAAATAATTTCTGCATTATTCTGAAAGTGAAAAAAATTAGGCCAAGGACGAGCTTTAATTCATTCAAAAGTTCATCTAATTTAAAAGGACGCACTTTTCTAAATGAAGAAAATAAAAATAAAAATTAGAAAAAATGCGTTCGTTAAGAACTAGTTGCATTAAAGACATTTTAAATTGTTTCTGTAATACAATGCAAACATACGTGTAGTAAGTGTATGAAGAATGGTTATATTGAAGTAACGTCGCAACGGAATTTCATACGTATCTGGAAAGATCGAATAAAGAAAGTGAAATTTTAACGATACGTTTTCAATCTTAACAAGATTTTGATAAATAAATAAATAGTGTAAGCGAGGGAGGAAGGAATGTATAGAAAAGGGAATACTCTCACAGCATTGATGAAATGAAATTTATGAACGAGATGAAATGTATTTATTTTCAGGAAGGAATATGTTAAAGTTAATGATAAATATATTAGAAATCTATGATAATTTATTCAAAATTTAGATAAACTATATTTTCTGACTCGGCAAATTAGGTACAGGAAGGATTGGACCATCTTGTATAAGTCAGTGAAAGGTTATTCTTTTTCTTTGGCCCTATGTTCTATATACGGAAGTGAGGTGACCCATAACGGTTTTTCTTGGGATAAATTATTCAGGGTGGTTTCCCGTTGCCTTCCCTGATATGATGATGATAAGGGGTGAAAGGATGAACACAATAAACCATGCCCGAGGCGGGACACGAACCCGCGATCTTTCGGTACGAGATCGCTACGGCACTACTGCCGTAGCAATCTCGGCCACCGGATCGGCTGAAAGGTTATTAAATACTACTAAAAGTTTCACACAGAGGTTTTGAAGAAGATAAGATTACGTACGTATTTTTGAATTTCTCCTAAAGAAGACTAGAAAGAGGGAAAATATCGTCAGCATACGGGCAAAAACGCATCGAGTTCCCTGAGAGAAATGGCCCCGAGAGAAATGTCTCGATATATTCGATTAATTGTCGTGAAGATGCTGTTCTTTTCTCTCTTTCTTGTTCGTTGAAAAAAAAACTTTTAACGAAAAAACGACACCACACAATTATTTAAAGATAGCTCAGTTGTCTCATCTGTCATACACCACTCCAGATCCCAGGTTTTGAAGGAACAATTGTATTCAACTAATTTCTTTTCGCGTTTCTCAAAAATGAAACGTTTTGGGTAAAAATCAGCTTCAAAACGCGCATTTTCAGAGACGATAGAATAATATAATCTTAATAAAGTTCTCAATTTTTCAATTAAAATATCTATATATGACCATATTTAATCATTCTAAAAGTAGAATTTTAATTCCACTATCAGGGATCCGAGAAATTGAGATAGTCTTTCACGCGCCAACAAATAGTAGATGAATGACGGTAGGACAAGACTGAAGAGATATCCCCTAATAAAGAAAAAACTTAGTACGACAAAGTTTGTACCATTCTGTAGCACCACTAGATTTAATTTGTACATTTGCAGGAGATATTCTACTTAGTTGGTAACATACGAAATTTCAAGGTTCTTTACTCCATTCCTTTGTTTCCTTCTATTTCTGTACATTTTTGGTTTGAAAATTTACTTTTTAAACATTTTAAAAAATTTTTACAATTTTTTATGCACTTTCTATTCAAAATTTCTTCTTTCTCAGTGCCTTTCAGTTTTGTGGACGCACGTTGTTATTATTTTTTCCATATTTCCAAATACAGATAGTATGACCTAGGGTGTTCAAATAAAGCTTAAATGCTTCTTTATGTATCGACGTCTATTTTGGGACGTTATTCCACATGGAAATACTTTAAGTTTGGTTGCTTGGTCGTAAGGAAGCTTGACGATCAGCAGACAGATGTAAGTTCAACGTTTTCTAAAGATGAGCGATTTTTCCGTTTCTCATTGCACAAATATTGATTACATACTTCAATTTTGCAACATAATATGTTGGTATTTTAAATATCCACGATGTCGATTTCTATTTCACACAACAGAAATGATAAATATGCTCAATAATATTATTTATACTCTGACACGGTCATTTTCCTTAAAAAAAACAAACCAAAAAAACTCGTAACCACCAGTTGTCTGCCTGCATCCCTGAAATAGGTCATCGCCCGTAGTCCGTGACGTAGCGAAGCCCAGGGAAGGGAGGGGGAAGAAAGCTATTCACTTCGGGCGCACGGCCAACGGAGCATGCTGGACCAGCCGCCAGTGGTGCGCTCTCGCGGGAGTACACGGCGACCAGCGTCCGGGCCTTGTACCTCGCTAATGAACTCGCGAGAGACGCTAATAAACATTCATAAAACGCGGCGTAATTAAATCGCTTCAAGTTTCTCTTGCTGCGTTAATATTACTGTTGGGAATATTGAACGTTATATTCACTGCAGCGGCTAAAAGGTCGTCGTCGGAGAACAAAGAACGCAGTGAAAGAGAAAGCACATACCGAGAAGCACTTGACAAGATAACAGCGGGAATAAGTTGCCTCAGTGCTATGGAAAACTGGTCGTATAATCAAATATAGAAATGAATTACGCATTGTGATATGTACTGGGAATATCATGGAAATAAAAATAATAATAATAATAATAATAATAATAATAATAATAATAATAATAATAATAATAATAATAACAATAACATGGCATGTGAGTATTTCGTATCATTGACTCTTCCATGTGTTGTCATATCGTATTAACCCAACAATAGTGAATTTTTTCAAAACCATAGTGGGCAATTGGAAAACGACTACTCATGACGCTGCAAAAAAATAATAATTAGTTAACGAGGAAATCAATTTAAAACTGTACTTTTCCAAAGTAATAGTCCAGGCCGCCATTGGTTAACAATGGAACAATTTCAACCAGGCAATGAACCATCTGTCGGCATTCCTGAAAACCGTATAATTAGGTTTCGATTGGTTGGGTTGTTATTAACTGACTCCGGATGCGTCAACTACAGTGGTCATTAGTCCCGTAAGTTTAGTGCATGATTTTCCTGAGTAGGTGGTGATAAACAGCCCGCTGGATGGCGAGATAGGCGCCGACCTACCGTCGGCTAGCGGGGTCTCCCTCAACCAGGTATCTCCCACCAGCGGGGCACCGCCCCAACGAAGACAAGCTCTACGCTTCCGACCGGTCTACTGGCATGTGTGGTAGTGTTGTGAATTTTCGTGTATGTGTGTGTAAGTGGTGAGGACAGGACAAGTATGAGGAAGGAAAGATCGCACGCGGTCGGATGACTGTTTTGTAGGGTACTGCACTGGCATGCACCTGGTGTTGATCGGAGAAACCACGAAAAACTACTGATTAGAGCAGCCGGCCTCTATAATTTTCCTCCAGACAGCGATAGAACTCGACCTAGCAATCTCGCTAGTGCGGAAAACCCTGCCACCGTCGGGTGTGGAACCATAGAACCTCACGGTCAGAGGCACTGCAGCGACATCAGTTGATGCACTGAGCCACCTCTCCCGGTTTAGGTTTCGAACTGGAATGCATTGAAATATTACAGATAACTCACTTAGTCTTTATGGGTGACGTCAAACCCAACCAATGTTTGATGCGTGGCCTAAACATAAATAAAAGCCATTGAAGAATTCTCCATAGACATAAACATGCAATTAGGCAATCAGAAATACAAAAGACAACAAACACGCATGTGTAAAACCCCTAGTGAACTTATAGACGAGACTGTTAGTGGAGAAATTGTCAGCGCTCTGAAAACCAACCAGTTGCACATATACCTTGATGTTCAGTATGGAAATCTGATTGCACATGAATTGAAGGGGATGCACAAAATTGAGCTCGCCAACCGACTCAAGTCAGTATTGAAAACTTCCCTTAACTCTCGAAACTTAACGGTTTACATAAAAACTTATGTTCAGCCCTTTATAACCTTTTTGAAGGTATATTCTTGTAAGGTTCACAACCATTCTAGAGAAAATGGAAATCTGAAAAGAGAAATCATGTTAGAGAGAAATCTTACACTTCACAACTCCACGATGTAATTGTACAACTAGACGACAACTATATGCCCCTTAATCCCAAACAAGATATGCAAATTCAACATCCTCTTTCCACCAAGAGATCGATACCTCGAAACAGACACCACTTCTTGGTGCATCCTCGCTGCAGTTGCAGACAAAGAAATGCACATATGGCTCAGTATTCGACATTAAATAGAGTACAATTTTAAGGAAATATCTAAATGTGAAGAAATAAGAAGAAGGCAATGACTCTAATAAGTTCTCCAAAAATATATTTAAATCATTGATACCTACCAAACTATCGCCAAATGTGTGCTTTGAGGTTCTCTAAGTATTATAAATCTATCGGTCTTAGAAATGCATACACTGCACTTCTATTCAACTGTTCGATAAGAAGCTTACAATGTTTTTCACGTTATAGATCTATATTTATAATGCCTAGTTTTAAACAGAGAATTATTTATTTCCACTTCAAAGCAAGAAATGTTAATTCTGATTTACGAGATTTATAATGTGATTTTGTAACTTAAGTAATAATTAAAAATAAATTCTCGTTTTGGGTGATATTTTGCTTAAAACCATAAAAAGGACTTTATCTTAATTTTATTATGTTGTTTATCACAGTATTAACTAATGGATCCATTTTTCAAAAATCCAAATTGAAGTTCACTACCAACAATAAATGTATTTCATTTCTTCTGAAAAAGACAGGAAAATGACTTGGGTGGTATTTGGAATGGAGGTCTACATTTGTACCCTGAGAGCAAAGGAAACTGGCTCATACTATAGGAGGTCAATAATGCACCCTAGAAATGTTTTTTAATATATACCTTTATTTAGTTAAGGAGTTACGTTTCATCACTTAAGACTTATGTTATCATTATCTTTCTGAACTCTTAGTGATAGTTGTTTTCTTTCAACGTGTTGTAACTTAAGTGATATTTTTTTAAAAAATCTCGTTTTGGATGCTATATTGCTTAAAACCATACTAAGAACTTTTCCTTAATTGTATTATGTTGTTGCAAAATGTTTTTTTCGATCGGTGGATCATAGTACATGTTTAACTAGTTCCTCAATAACGAATTTTGTCACATGTGTCCCCGGAGAATGTAACGTAAAAGGAGAAAAGGTTCAAACTGTAGTATATGTCTTCGGTATTTTTCAAAAAATAGAAAATAGTTTAATACAAACTAACAGAAAGCGATTGTTATATATTGTTATTGTTATAAGTGATTGTATTATTAGTTCCAAAAAACATAAAATGTTTCTTAAATTATATTTCAATTTATTATGAAGTTCCGCGTTGATCCTTCCTGTTTCATATCCTTCGGATACAAGTAGGGTATTGGAATAAAGGGTATAGGAGGAAATATAGGGTATTGGACTGTTAATGCAAAAAATCATTTACCAAAAGAGAGCTCTAAGTTATAATAACATAGTGTTTAACCTTAAGTCTCTATTTGGAGTAATTTGTGTCCACAGGCAAAAATAATGTTTTGCAACGCACTGAAAATTATTCAAATTAACTTATCCTTTTAGATATACTATTTATATTTATTATACAGTTTCACATGTGGTGTAAACTTTACCGTTCGGTAAGTTTTCTTGGTTTGAAGAAAATTGATTTTATTCGGTTGTGGTCTGAAATACCCCTAAAAAGATTCCACGTCACGTCTAAATTATAAGAAAAATTCTATGAACGTGTCCATTTCGGTTTTATAATATTATGTTGTGGTTTCGGAATGATGGAATTATCTGTCGTATTCGTCCATTACGAGTTAGTATCCCTATATCAAACCTTCTCATACAGCTATGATTGACATCTCTATATAGTTATGAGAATACGCTGGAATATTGTTTTTTTCTTTTGTTCTTTGTTGATTTTGGAAATAATATTATTTTTTATAGTAAGCTTAAGTAAATTAAGCAAATAAATAGCACCATTTTCTCAATTAATAATTCCAAATAACATCCGTGAATGAAATATTTGAAAACTATTAGGTAATTTGTGTGGGGTCAGATCTGACCCCAAACAGAATGGACTTAAGTAATGGAGCATAGTAGCTAACAATATAAGATTGGGGTATGTTTTTATAGGAATCTCTGTTCAACATTTCACATATCTAAATGAAGTCGTAGGCTTCCGCGGCCAGAGTCATGTGGGTGATCTGGGCTGTCCGGGTGGCGCCAAGTGCATGGTCAGCATACCAGCCCTGAGGAAGACCACGACAAGATGGTCGAAACGTCGGCAACTCAGCCTTCGACGCGGCGTCACCCGGACAGCCCAGATCACCCATATTTCACATATCTAGTTTCAGAGTTGCAGTCCTTTTTTCTCCGCATTTATGCTTCCGGGCACGTTAATTACTATGGTCATTAGTTACGTCAGTGTGGTGAACGTTTTGTTCCAGGAGGTGGTGGTGATTCCTTCTCCGCTGCACGGTCAGGACTCGACTTTCACATCGTATTGATCGGAGAAACCACGGAAAATTAACCATCGGGGCAGCCGGGTACTAGAATTCTCCATACCTTGACTGAATCCTATTCATAGCTATATAGCAAGTGTCGAAAATACACATGCATCTGGGCACGAACCATAGGACCTCCCGGTCAGAGGCGCTTCAGAGAAAGCGGCAATGTTGGTTCCGTGATAAACTCAACAGATCTTTCAGTTGATATACCGGTCAGTTTCTCCTTTTATATTATAATTTATTTATCCATTAAAACAAAATTCATGTTAACTTTTTTTTAATTTTTTACGGGAAGCACGTCCATCTCGGAAGACACTTCAATTCTCTGAAACATTCAATAAAAAGTACGGGACATATCGTGACGTATCGAAATTTGTGGCCCAGTATATGCACCGCGTGTAATAAATAATGGAACAGGTAGCCTTTCTCGCAATGCAGAGTCGGCGAAATGACTTTCCGTTATATTTCCCGTTCCGCAGACATCAGGACGTCGAAGCCCGCACTGCGGTCTGCGCGTGACCCTTTTGCACCGTCCGCCATGTTTATGTGCCGAACACATATTGGACACGGACCGCACACAATCACCGACACTAAACAGCGCAGAGCACTTGTATAACACATATCCGTAAAAGCTTAATCTGAAGGTATGTTGTGATTTTGCGTGTGCCATCAGTGTCAGAACCTTTTACAATTCCATTATAACGACCACATTAATTATATCTAATCAAGCGGCCTGGAGGGTTCCGCTGCGGCAGCTTAAAATAATATGCATTAGCGATAATATCAAACCCTCGCGGGCTGGCGCGGCGGTATCGTTTGCGCACATGCGCATAAGCAGCTGAACGTCTGTCACGCGGATAGCTGTCGCTCGCCGGGGGTTGCAATAACACGCGCGTAGCCGCGGAGGCGACTCGCGGTCGTCGGCCAATAAATCTAAAAGCAACAACTGCATCGACGCGGCGTTGAATCATAGATTGTGGATGCAAATGAGCGAGTGTTTTCCGACTCAGGCTTCGACCAATCGCCGGACCTTCCCCGCACCCCCCCCCTCGCCCATGCGTCGTGGCACCTGCACGGGGAGGTGACGCGGTTCACGTGGTATGGTAGGTGGTAGCTCGCCCTGGAGCTTTGCCTAAGCCTTGGTTGGCTGTTTAGTGATTCTGAGTGCAGAATAACTAAAAAGTCCCGTAAGTGCCCATAAGTGTATTACATATGTTCTCTCTTTATCTATATATTTCATTTTTATCTAGATGTTTCTACTTCTCTTTATCTATATGTTTTATCGAGGTGGCGGTCATAATTCCCCGAAGGACGATGAGATCCGGCACCTACCTACCGTCTACTAATGGGGTTTTCCCAAGCCAGGTATCTCCCAGCAGCGAGGCACCGCCCCAGTCAGGACAAGCTGTAAGCTCCTGACCGGTCTCTCTGTTTGTGTGGAAGTGTAGTGTATGTAAGGGAAAAAAATTCAAAAACAATGAAACCTATTCGTGTCTAACTGAAAAATGAAAATATTTTAAGGTGTTATTACGCCTTTTTTCATTATGCCTCTACCGGTATTGATTGAATTTGCATACTACGTTCGCCACTGATTACGTCACACCTGACGTCATGTGAGAGCCGAGCTCCAAAGAAGAGGACGTCCACCATTAAATATTTGCTATTTACGGGTTGCTTTATAGCTTTATGAAGCTTTTTTGATATTATTGGGATACGAAGAACTGTGGTATTGTAACAATTTATATACCGTACTAAATGTTTGCAGTATTCATGAAGTTTGATTTTTAAGTATTTAATTTATTGCAGTGTTACATGAGTGTATCTTATTTGATGTTCATGAGCTGTGTGCGTGCTGCACTTTTTCGCAAAGTATTTTCAGTGATTTTGTCCAGTATCATTTTCGCTGCTGGAAGCCAGTATTGCTGCACTATTACATAATACTGATGCAACCACAGTAACGGAAAGCCTCTCTTACCGAGCGGTGAGCGTTAATTATTTTTACAGTCCATCTTCCGGTAAAAACACGGAAACAAATGACTCGGCTCTAGCTTCGGCTTAGTGACTTCAACTGCGTTCATTATGTACACTATATTAGTGTGGTGACGTTAATAACTATTTGGGATCTACGCCAACTGATATTTCTTTTTACGATGTTCATATCATAAACCACTTCCTCGTACATTCACATTGTACTCGCGTTTTGTTGTTGTCGTGCACTTATTTGGTTTTAATTTCTGGCAAATTACATCAACTATTTAAAACAGAGGAATTATACGTCCTAAAACCAAAGACAGCAATATTTGAGGGAGACTATAAGAAAAAAATTATGTAATGTTCCATGAGATGTTATTGATAATTTTTCAATATTCGCCACATAACGAGATATCTTGGAAAGTGGTAATAGAACTGCTATTTTTGAAAATTGCAGCATGTAGAAAGAAGGGCTCAAATAAATCCAAATAGGAGAATGAGTAGAACCGTGTTTAAGCAATGTTATTTTCATTGCAGAGAGATGGCATTTACGAACACAGAGCAGTAAACTGAAAAGGTCAGAGTTGCACTAAGCTCAATCCGCAAAAGGGCCTTCAAGCGTAGCGGCTGAAGTAAATTGCCAGAATCTCTTGTCAAAGAATGAAACATAAGCTCCTTAGTGAAATCGAACAGGGTGCGATAACTGATTTCCAGGAAATGAGTGGGTTACGCAGTGACATTTCGGCATGCGCAAGGCATACTGCTGAGCAGAGACGCACATGTGAAACCAAAGGACAGCAGAGGGGCGTAGTAATAAAGGAGCAGTAATAAGCGTGTTCTGGACCACGCAAGGTTTCCAATCACGACCATTCCTTTCACCGGGAGCTCATGCGCATGTCCGAAAGGGATCGTATGAATGCGGCGGTCTCACGGCGGTGTCTCGGCGCTGGAGCTCTGGCTCGGGCTGGGGCTGTCTGCGGGGGATCGACGCCGTCGAGGAAGGGCTGTTGTGGATTGGCGGTGCGCATGTCATTACGTCCCTTCCCATTGTGTAGAACTTACGAGCCCTGCACTATCACACAAGTCGGAAGACCCGTCGCGGGCTTAGAGCTTGTCCCAGTGGAATCGTTACTCCGCTGCTGAGAGATACCTGGTAGAGGGAAAACCCGCCAGCAGACTGGTAGGTCAGTGCCGAGACTCGCCATTCAGCGGGAGATCTCAACCACCTCACGCATGCACTGCACTTAAGGGACTAATGACCTCAGCCGGTGACACTCCTGGAACCAATCAAATACTCCATTGGGTAGAAATCGCAAACGTTTCAGGCTGTAATGAACACACGGGTGCTCTCGTGACGTGTAGCAAAGTATTTAAACGACTCTTACTTCAACGTATCTTAGTGTGTTGGACAAATACGTGTTAGCTGCCACTGTGGTGAATAGAAAGGTTTAGCATCTGAGAGCACTTTTATTGTTGTAATATCTACCAATAGTTCTAATAATTGGTTTCCTACGTCATGACCTCAACATTAAGTGACTCTGGCGTTGACGCTTGAACCAACAAGACGTTAGCACCTGATTTGCTGTTGAAGACAATGTTTATTGCCTTCCCTTTGTGGAAATGATTATTGACTTGCCATTGTGTGGGTTTTCATTAATTAAATCATGTTCAGTATTCTATTTTATAAAATTTATTCAACACGAAGTTTCCAAGCTTTGGTCTGGTGCTTCTTAGAGTTAATTGAGACAGAAAACTGTTTAATTTTTTTTTACAAAATTTATTTCTAAAATGATGATTGTGTAATTTAAATTCGTAGGTATTTCATTGATTTCTATTTTACAGTACACCTGGCGAGTCTTTTCCATCAGCATGCGAAATAATACGTGCTATAATATTCCTATATTAATAAATAGTTTCAATTTAACAACGTTTTGATTTTCGTAAACTCAAGGATACCGCACCTATGCTTCCCAACACTTTTTTACGCGTTTTCGAGCAGAGTAGCAGGCCAATTTCACGTGTTCTGGCAAGGAGTGCCCTTAAAAACAATAGGCCGTTTTAAACCTACCGACGGGAATCTTAAGAGAAACCGCTTTGCCAGAGAGGTTTTACAACACATGAGGGCGGGGAGGATAAGGGGTTTTGTTTATTTAAGCTTTGAACTCATCCAAATTTTGTTTGATTATTTTGGGAGGGGGGGCTTTTAATGAAATGCAGTTTTTATCTAGATGTGTTATAACGTGCTTCTATGAACCTGTTTTAAAATATAAACACGTGATTTTAACATTTTAAACTTAATAGAGTTGAACGTTTTATCATTGCAATATATTTGGTCTTGGTATTTCAATGTAGTTGGCCTTGGCCGTTTGGTTTTGAGTTCTTGAATCACTAGACGTTTCGTCATCTGGTGCGAGCACGGATTTCATCGTGATAGTATAGGTAGAAAAGATTCAATAGTGTGACGTACGTCTTAACAAAAAATTGTCAGTGATTATATTTATATTACTATTTGTTGTAATGTGGTGCATTATGTTTTATGTTAAGATGAGTCTGAATTTTCTTATTTAAATCACAACGTTCACGTGATGATCTTGCAAAATATAAAACATTTCTATCACAATTTTAGAATTCTGATTAACTTTGTGTTCCTAGTGAGTATTGGTCCACCTGTCTCATTTCATCATTCACGGAGAGAAGGTACTCAACGTATTGAAACAATATTTTTTAGGTTTCCGATTTCCTATATAGCGAATATAAAGAAGTTGTCCGTCGTTACTTCACTATAGCTCTTTCTTTTGTGCGATGCATTATAAATGGTGCAGCTACTTTTTTTCAATTTATCGACGATTTTTTTACACATATCCATTATGGAGAGGCAATTAAGCGCCTCAGAAAGAATTATTAAGATTAGTAAATGCTACAAAAATGTGTGCAAAATCTTTTTTTTTATTTTGATGGTATTACCTAGGTTGTAGTGGGGTAGTTGTGTTTTTAAAAATTGTGCGATAGTTTTAAACATTGTGGTATAACTTAGAGATGTGGATAATAAATTGGTTTTAGTTGTGATCTTTTGTACGGTTCTTTGTTTGTGAAGAACCAGAGTACATTGGTTCTAGTTGGTGGGAGTTGGTTTTGGATTTCTGTTATTTTATGGATATTAGGGTCTGCTGCGTTAATGACAAAGCAGGTGTAGAGAATTTGGGAAATAGTCATTGCTGTGTAAATGAGTTTTTCAGTTTCATTGTTAATTTACTGTGACTGTTTATTAAACGCTTTAATTAGATTCGTTTTATTTTTGTTTTTAAAAATATATTTATATGGTATATGGTATTGAGTTGAAGTCGAGGTGCACTCCTCCGTATTGAACTGAATTTTTTTTTGGAGTCCACCCTTGACCTTACGACCTGCGGTCACGCCGCTAAGGTCCTACACTCATGCTCTCTTCGTCTTATCCCGCTCATCTACAGCCAGTCTCGCCCTTCATCTGGCACTGGCACCGCTGCTGTAGACATCCTAGGATAAGATAGTAGTAGAACCGCATCCTTTAAGCATAGTGCCTTTTGTAACCATTGAACTACATTGAAGAATGAGTTATAACCAACTTTGCACCAGAAGTGACACCAATTGTTTAAAATTTCAATTGATATTTACAAAAAAATATTAGTAAGCGGAATTGTTATCTTCAGGTCGTTGATGAGCACTTCTTTGTCTTATGATTATGTTGTAGGATGTATACAAAAGAAAATGCCATGAGTCAATGAAATAAAAAAAATCTTCTAAACGAGGAAAAAGTTGGAAGAAAAATAATTCCTGACATAGGTAGTCATTTGCTATGATGCAGTTTCTGCTGATGTAGCTATTCGATACCAAAAATCAACATTATGACTGACTCATCATCAAATTGTTCTCATGAAAATGTATAAGAATGGTATTGATGATGTAGATGTCGAATTCATTTAGCAAAACTCAACTCTTATTATAAAGTGAACACTGCGTATTTGACACAATACAAAATACATTAAAATCAAACATTGCTTTGAGTGGACGGTCCCTTAATCATATTTGAATTCCAAAACGCGATTCTACGCTGTGTGAATTGTTGCATCGCCGGTAATGAAGAGGGCGTATAACGGTTCAGCCCCCTTCACCAGATAGCCCTTCCAAATATCATCAAGGCGTTAAAAAGAAATGATAACAATTGAAGACATTATGGATATTTTCAGTGATAAAAATGTTTATTTACGTTTGATAGTTGATTCTTTATTACACAGTGCGAACTCCTCTGAGAAATTATATATATATATATATATATATATATATATATATATATATATATATATATATATATATATACATATATATACATATATATACATATATATACAAAATAGTATAATTGTGGGCTTAACATTCTGTATCGAAGAACATTAAGCCGTCGCAGTTCGACACACTCCCTTCATTACTACCGGTGCAACCATTCACCAAGCATAGTGTTGCGTGTTAGCATTCAAATATGATTTTTTTTTGTTATTTAAGGTCGCATCAACTTCTAGGTCATTAGCGATCACTATTGATTGTAACGGTATGATAAATGTGAGGATGTCACGATATAGTGAAAGGACGAACACAATACAACCATGCCCGAGGCGGGTCTCGAACCCACGATCCTTCGGTCCGAGATCGCTACGGCACTACTGCTTTAGCGATCTCGGCCACCGGATTGGCAATTATGATTTATGGACCGTTCGTTCAAAAGAAATGTATGTTAAAAACTACTCAAGACATAAACAACTAACAGATGTTTATTGTCCTTTTATTTAAGTAACAAACTAGTACCGAAAAAAATTATTCAATAAATAAAACCCGAAGATGTCCTAATAATCAAAGCACTTCTGTTGCCACCAGAAGAAAAACACTCCTTAGCCTAAGACATCGAAGTCCAAAGACAATTAGGAAAAGCGGGCACTGTCAGTTGCAGGCAGAATTATCAACTACCAACCCTTCGGTGTTCGCTTGCAATGCCAGACTGTGTGCTTAGGCGCCGGTGACTCCTTGTATACGGGGAGATACTCCAAACATCCCGGGCTCGCGTTCCAAGCTGCTTGTCCCGTGCTAGAGAGCCGTAACATTGGGCACTGTGCCGCTCAAATGCTTCCATGCATCCATAACAGATACAATATTTGAATTTAATATACTTTGTATTGTGTCAAATATGCAATGTGTTCTTTATAATAGAGTTGCTTTTTGCTAGATGAATTCAACAGCTACATCTTTATTAGTGCATACTTATATATTTTTGCAAGAAAAAATTGATGTTTCTTCACTTAAAGTTGGTTACTTTTTGGTAAGGAAGAACTAAAACAAGCTACATCGTAGGAAATGAATATGTCAGCAATTCCCGACCTTTCTCTTCTACCGTTCCCTTTGAAAAGAATTGTATACTTTACCGAAGCATTGCATTCTCTTCTACACACAACTTACGGTATAATAAAAAGGCAAACAAGTGCTCATCAACCACTTGCAGGTAACATTTCCGCTTACCAATATTTTTCTAAATATATATATATATATATATATATATATATATATATATATATATATATATTTAAAAATAGGAGACATTTTTGTTACTGAGTGGCTTACAAACCACTTTTCAATGTTGTTCAATAGTTAAGAAGTGCAGTATGTTAAGCTTTTTTATAAGAACCAACATTATATTTTTGTAGTGCGTATTGTGGAGAATATTTTTTGCTTTTACAGAGTAACGTAAATACACAGTTATAATTTATTCCTAAGATTTCTAAATATCTTAACGATGAGTGATGAAAGAAAACGAGTAAATTTGAATTATTATTAGATAATTTATTGCTTTATATTATAAGACATCATTCTAATATATTTTGTAATCAATGATATCTTTATCGTGATTTTAATGATCAATCACCAGTTTATAGTCGGCTATTGACCGCTTAACTTTCATTGAACCCCTTTAATTTTTTTTCGACTCACAATTCGAGAGTTGTCTTGTTGGGAACCCCTGACCTAAGTAGTTATCTCCAGAACCGTGGAGTTTGAGAGATAAACAGACATACAGTACACTTTTGTAGTATTAAAGAAGAAAATAATATTTTCTTTTTTGTCGAATGATGATTATATAAAGTATATTTAAACACGGTGATTGAAACGATATATATTAGGCTTGAGTTACTAATAAACGCCCAAGGAGGGCAGATTCGTTTTTAACTGTTTGGTAGATAGAAATATACTACGTAAATTGTGTTGTGCATACATTGATTTGTACAAGTGTGTACACAAAGCTTTCACCTAGGAAATGCAACAAAAAAACGAAGACTTTGCATTTCTTTTTGCGGAATTTACATATTAAATATAGCAAAAACAAAAAATAAAAAGGTTTACAATAAAAAGTGAGAAATTATGTGAAACGTTATATTAATATATTCAATTACTATATATTTTTCAAAAGCTCATATTTATTTCGAAAAAACTATTATTTTCGTTTTTCTACAAAAAATACGACTTTAGTGGTTAAGATTGACAAGCCTATCGGCATAAGTTAGTATTTTGCAATATATACTTTTCCGCAGATACGTATATTGAAACTTTTTACGGTTTCCTGAATCCTTTTATCACACACACACACACACACACACACACACACACACACACACACACACACACACATATATATATATATATATATATATATATATATATATATATATATATATATATACACACCACTCTTATGACTCTAGCATATTTAAAACATGCATCTACATATTTAATATCTTTCGCAATTTCGTCGCAAGTTACATGCGAATTGTCAGCCTAAATAGTGTATATTGAGAATTTTTAAATTAAAAATTGCAAACATTTTTCATTTTTCATGTTATTACCTTAATTTTATTATCGTCGGCATTCAATCGTATAGCAGCTTTTCTAGTTTGAACTCATTTTATTTTGATATTTTCATGAACTCTATTGTGAAACTGATCTCAATCGCATTAAGCTGTAATGACAAATACCGCGAATAAGATAGAACCTCGGCATCTAATCGATAGACCTCTTGAACAACAATCATTCATTGTCAGATTTTCTATTTTCGATCATTTACATCATTTTCTTGAAAATTAGTTTCATTTGTTGGCATATATGAAATATTCCATTTGTCGGTCGACATAAAAGAAAAAATATGGGCTTGAATATAGATGCACAAAGGGAATCAGAACTGGACTCTAGTGAAGTAGTGGAAACGTCGGGCTACAAAACATCGGTTCTTGGTTCAAACCCTAAGAGAGTTTATGGATTAAACGGAGAGTGAAAAAAACGCCACTCTGACGTATCTGATAAATTTAAATCCTCCTTAATGTCAAAAGTACCCACACAGTACTATTGAGCTGTTAAGATGACAGTAAATACACTCAGTGAACTCAAGATTAGCGTGCATAACGGAGCATGACATTACCATATTAAGTCTACAAAATTCCGATAATGTAAATTAATAATTAACATTAAAGACGATAGAAATATTTAAAAATTAAAATTTGTAATTTTTGAAAATCAAAAGAATGTAGGAAAATTGCTATTATAGTGTGCATATAGCACTACCCGTAAAAAATGGTGTGGAAAACAATTTCCAACCGTTCTTGAGAACATGTTTTTAAAATTGTATACACTTCATTGGAAATTGGGCAAAATCGTCTAACATTTTCAAAAAAATATACCGCAATAATTAAAAAATTAATTGACCGAATTGAAAGAATTAAGAAACCGGACTTAGTATGCCATCTTTGATAGTTTATTTCACTCTGTTCTTACAATAAATTCACAGACAAGTTTGGAGTCATTTTTGAAAAATTTTTAAAAACGACCAGGATCTTCGTAGAATATACCCCAAATTTTAAAGATTTCCCCCCGAAAATCATACATCTTTGAGTCCGGTCAAATCTACCAGGGAATATTTATTTTGCAACAAATCCTACGAAGAGTTTAGGACGGACGGAAAAAACAGTTTTCGGAATCAGGGACCCCAAAACGTATGTAACCGTTGAAATCTCAAAATCTACGATTCAAATCTTGTATTTCTCTCATCGTTACGTATCAATATACTACGTATATTGCTTCGTATATACATACGTACACCAGAAAGTAGAACGTGTACGTGGAATCATAACGTGTGGAACGTGTAAGGAACTGAGCAGCCGGTCACCTGATTTAAGCGAAATGTTTTGAGAATGCTCTGCGTGCGAGTGATTTGTATCAAAAAGCGTGAAACCAAAGGGTGTCTGTCGATAATTCATAAATATATCGATAATTTCAACAATGACGAAGTCGGCGTCGGAATTCCTTATTCTAAGCATGTGAATTGGGTACGCACAAGGTCTCCACGAAAGAAAAGTAAAAATGTCTATCACTTCTGCCTATATCGAGCTGCCAAATTTCTCCTGTCCTTGCACTGTGAGGGTAGCCTTCGCACGAACGAAAACATTACTGCGCAGAAGTTGAAGGTACATTGGGAAAGCTATAAATCCTTGGACCTGACACAACGTCGAAGTCGGTTCGTAGCAGCTTCAATCTAGATACGTGTTGGATGCGTCCAAGTGACCACTTGAAGGAAAGGGGAGAAACATAATGCTGTCATTTCAAACGCCAGTGAGATGAAACAAATGGATGGGTGATGCAACAACCAGTAACTTCAGATAATTGTGTTTCATACAGCGTATTACTAATCAACTAACAGCATTCAGTAACAGAGAGAGGGGGCTAGTAGTCTTATTTCAGTAAAAGCGAAAGAACGGACACGAGTAGACCGGTAGATTACTAGTGAGACTATCCGTGAGGAAGAAGACTTCTAGGATAACGGTGAGAAAGCATCTAGAGAGTGTGTTAATATATCACAGAGGTACAAGTTGAAAACACAACTAGATTGGACCCGAGTGAAAATAAGAAACCATGTTTAGAGGAAGCTATCGGATGCTGCGAAGGGATCTGCGCTGAGATTCGGAAGTTTTGCGAGCACCGGGAGACGACGGCAAGGTGCATATTCCTCCTGACTCAACTGAGGAGTAAACGAGTCACATCGAAATGAATCGACTCATCGCCATCCGCACGACCGCCCAGTCGCCTAGCTGAGACGCCGACCCTCGCCATCCTCTCTCACAAGGTAGCGGTTCATCATCGTCAAACAAAGCAAGTAGTGGTGCTACCATAAAGCACAAAACTTTATCATCTCATTAGTAAATGTTCCGTAATTTTTTTTGTAAATTATTTACCAGTAAAATTTGAGATTTAGTTTCGGGATGGCTCATGTGCAGCGAACTAGCTTCCCATGATGTATCCCGAGATCTATTCCCGTCAAAAAATAAAGAGTTGTAACTTTCCATTCAAATTGCCTGTTTCTTCAGCTGTGTGGCGAAAACAGATCAGGGCGATGGAATTTGCTCGTTGCGGTGAAGGGAATATGTCATGTTCGTCACATGCCTCTCTTGTCTCCCAAGCGGGGGAATTAAACTAGGCCCCTGAGGGACACCGTTAGCAAGCAGGTAAAGTCGGACAGTCGGCCCAAAATGACAAAAACATACAAAATTTCAGCCTCTCCTTGGAAAGCTCTGTTTATAAAGCTATCTAAAACACTACACATCTGGTCCAATTCGTTTCTAACTACGGTTCTCCCGACCCTTCACCCATCACAACAGTATCGTATGATGAGTATTGTATTCGGTCGCCATATTCGCAGCCGCCGTATACCATAATCTCATCCTCATTACCCACGGTTCACTCCACGTTTACACGTCGCTTTCCAGTTACTCACAAGCTTTCCCGCTCGCCCACCACGTCACTCACAACGTACTCCCCTAAACCTCACCCGCTGCTCATCATCCGACCACTCTTCAATTGTCATACGCATATCACTCTGCGTTTTTTTTCTCAGGAGGAATTTTACTAGTTTTATGATGCAATGCTGGAGTTGATTAGTTGAGGATTATGATTCATTTATTGAAAATGGTTTGCCTTTTTTCAATTAAAAGGTTACAAAATATATTCGGGATGTAATGGATAGTATATTTGTATAGGTAATTCCACTAATACGCCGAAATAATTGGCCGAGGTGACTCAGAGTGTGTGCAGACTCAGCGCTTTGGTCCGAAGAGTCGCGGGTTCGAGATCCTTCAAGGGCCTGGTGGTTTGTTCTTGTCTCTCAAGAATGTGTTCTGTCACGAAACACCTAGCGTTCTGCTGATCTCAGATCAGAGGAGCTTATGTCCCAGAAAAAAGTCATAGGAAAAAAGTATTCACTAATGCCCTACAAAATTCAAAAGTTATCCGTAGCTGCCAATACCGTTGATACGTTTAATATAGCCGGTTTTTTACATATATTTATAAATTTCATATTTGTAACAAATTTTGTTTATTTGAGTGTGGTTTTCGTATTTCTTCCATTGTGTCACGACTCCTTTCGAAAATTGGCAACGTTTATAACCACTGAAAGACTTCTTGCCCTCTTGCTTAGAGTATTAGTATACGTAAGAACGGGATATTATAGATATTCTGATCATAAATTAATGAGATAAAATACAACATACGGTAGTTAGTAATTTGCAATTCTGAACTAAATTTCGTGACTATCGATTGCAATTACCCACAGTTTATATCGCTTTCTGGCCGGCGTCTAAACAAGCAATTTATTATCACCGAGAAGTATCCTGGAGAAGTTGGTATAAGCTCTTGCATCCAATACAAGGCGATCAATTAAACGGGAGGAATTCCATAAATCTTATTGTAGGAATATCCCAAATAGTTATCCGTTAGTGATATATAGCATTCATTTTTGAACATTGTAGTAATGTAGCTCTTCAAAACTACGTCGTCCCATTCTACTAAGCCTTGAAAGACGAATAGACTACTCTATATTTTATCACTATTGTTATCTTCAAAAACTAGCAATTCAACCATATGCATTTCCCAATATTTCTTCATTATATTACGTCAACACGTAAAACTATTTAGTAGTGAACACTCCACTAGGTCTACTAAACATTAGATATTTTAAAAGAGAAATAAATAGTTAAAGCTTTTTGCGAGATGACAAAGGACGTGACACATGTTTCCGTCACAGATCATTACGTTTGTTTCAATACGTCATTTCAAACCGACAAGTTAATACAAAATGTCCACATGCGCTTAAATGGTACAAATGTCTGTGTTTGAACGTTATTAATTCGATAGCTAAAGCGTACTGTTATTTCCACGACAAATCCTCATTTGAAACCAACACTCTTTTAATCTGATCTGCTGCGTTTTCTTTTAAAGAGAAATATCCAAGAGGTACGTTGCAGTTTCAATACAATATACTACGTGCCTTTACGTGCTTTTTAGATCGTCGTTCACAATACAAATTTTTCAGAGATTCAAAATCTACGGATTATGAATTCCACGCACTAAATCTTTCATGAATGCAGCTGTCATATGTCGCTGTCACCGGAGGAAATTACTTGATCTAGAAGCAGAATTTGATTTCGTAGTGCTACCACTCAAAACTTGCTCTTCGAGTATCCAGAGATACTGTCAACTGGAATAGCCGACATGAAATTCTTTCTAAAGAACTCCTAAGTGATTTGTCAATGAAAAGTTATAATTAAAGATGCAATAAAAATAGATATATGCTATTTTTAGTACATTATATTTTATTAATGTAAAACATGCAATAAAATAATGATACCTGATTGGAGATGATGTAAGATATGCATTTGTTATTTAGACAAGCATCCGAAAGCACAATTACATGACGCACTTTTTTTTTAAATAAACAAAATAATACGTGCGAGATGTTTCACAAAACGCCCGAACGTCCGGCGACGTTTCTCCCAAATTTTACTCGTTGAATGGGTACACCCCAACATCGTTGTTACAGGAAACGATGCAATCTCCAATGCAGCCAAGGTGGCGTTGTACCGGGTGCTGTCGGGTGATGCGATGTGAGTCAGGGAGGAGCGGACGAACTAAAACGAGACGATGCCGGTGCGAATGTCCGAGATAGTTTAGCCGTAGCAATCTCGGACCGAAGGATCGCGGGTTCGAGTTCCGCCTCGGGTATGGATGTATTGTGTTCGTCCTATCACCCCTTCATCATATCTATGTCATCCTCACAGTTTCCATACCCTTACAAGCAATAGTGGTCGCACAAAATGTTCTTCTCACTCACTGAGGTTTTCTCAGTATATTCATTCAGAAAGCTGGGAGTGTTGGAAATTTTGTTCGTACAGCTCCATATCTTATCCTTGGTAATCACAATTTTGCGAATACCATCTTGCAATTTACCTCACCGAAATATTCCAGAACTTAAATAATTTCTTCAGGATACAACTCGCACACATTGACAAATGGAATATATTAGAATTTTTATTATAACTAAAGATATCACACACATTGTAAACATACAATTAATAATGAATTAAATATTTTTTAATGACAAACATTTTTAACAAAAATAATATGCTGCCGATCCGGTGGCCGAAATCGCCAATGCAGTAGTGCCGTAGCAACCTCGGAGGATCGCGGGTTCGAGACCCGCGTCGGTCATGGTTGTATTGTGTTCGTCCTTTCACACCCTATCATCATCATCATCATCATATCGTATCATCCTTACAGTTACCCTACCGTTTCACGCAATAGTGGTCGCTAATGACCTAGAAGTTGATGCGACCTCAAATAAAGAAAATAAAGCGAAACGGTCGGGGGGACGGGAATGAGGAGGTTGAAGCGAAGGAGCTAGACCTGACGGGTGGAGCGGGCGAGGCGTGCGGGGAGGTGCAGGGAGAACGGTCGGAGCTAGACGGGGAGCTGTTCAATAGATTACCGTGAACATTAATTCTCGGGCATGGCTGAATAATGAGTTGGTCCTTTGTAAAGAGCAAAACCGTTAGTAGTCGAAACTTTACTGCCTCTTATAATGTATGATACTAAAATTCAGTAAAACACAGTACTTCTCATAAGTCTATATTTATAATTGGGGAATTGAAAAGAAATTGTTAGCGAGTGTGATAAGTGCGACCTGCAAAAAGAGAGTAGGTAATTGAACAGTCCCGTGGGAGGATTTCTCTAAGATGCAAATTCCATTTGGCTAAGTCATCAAAATTAGAGGGGTTGAGTATCTTAATTTGCTAGATCTGAAAATTATATTATTTTAATATTAGACTTAAATTTTATTGAATTAATATATATTTAGGCAATGTTTTAAGTGTATTTATTCCACTTTAGAAATAGTAACTACATGTACAAGACTTAAGAAATCTCTGGCAACTGGAAACTAAACAGTAAGGTATTACGTTGTTCGTTGCTGTTATCTAGAAGTACAAACATGAAAATGCAAACATTATTCCGAGTAACAGCTAAAGGGGGTTGAAATTAATGCTTATTTTTGCATTTCTAATGTTTAATTCAATAAAAGATGCTGCAAAAGAAATACTTTAGCCAGTTGAAAAGAAGAAAATCCCTTTAACGGACTAAGAAAAAATATAACAGAATAATAAGAGAACATGACTAAGTGATCCCTTTAATCTATTCCAACTTTTGTGAGGAAACTAATTTTGTTGGGATATTATGTAATCAAGATGCAAACGTAGAGATCTCCAATTTTGGAAATCAAAGAAGTCAGTTTTCTTGAACACAAACGCGTTTCATTTACTTCCATTTCTGAGTGAATTTTGGAAGAATTATGAAATTCCTTAACAGTTACGTACAGTATATATGTAATATGAATTATTATCAAGTGGTATGGTATTAATATAAATAATGCAAAATGCAAATCTCGGAGCCATTAATTATGGTAATTAATGCAATGTGCAAAGTGTGACAATTTTTAAAATATATAAAATGTAATTTTTGCAATACTTTTAATGACATTAGAACAGAAAGTCAGAATTAGATGTACGAGTGAAATGTTTACATTTTGAAAGATGAATGCGAAGAACATTTTCGTCAAATTGAGAACGTTATTTATTATTAAGTATTTCTAAAAACTGTTGTACACTTCGGATCATTTTCAATATGCGGGACGACAGCCGTATTGATTTATGTTGCCACAGTGTTTCGTTTGGTATGTTGTACCCAATGTTTTATTTACTTTGCGGTTCGCGTCCTGCAAAACGTAATTTTACTGTACTCATATAGCCAACTTACACTTTCTAATCAATAAACAGTAAACGGAAATTCTAGTTTTTATGTGCGAGTGCTAAAAATCATATTTGGTACAAAAATACAAGGTAAAATTGTATGCACTAACATGATTTATGTTTCTTTTTTTAGTCGGTCTTGTTTTTTTCAGGGAAATGGTAATTGCCAAATATTGTTTAAATTTATAGCTGTAAAATTTCATTTTGTGTTTCTTTATGTTCATGCAAATTAAAAATAATAATGATTCGTGTGTGTCACGAATGTGTTCAGACAGAGACTGCAAAGTCTTTTATTAAAGACTGCAAAGAGCATTTACTTGAAACTTTTAATTGATCAGAAGATTTGAGATTGTAACGTTCCGTAATATAATATCGGTAATAATAGCTGACATATAACAACATTAGAGTTACTTGCACATTCTTGCACAAATTGTAGATACCGGTGATTTTTTTTACAATTGCAATTTTATTTTCTAGTATAGATTTACAGTATGAGTAACAATATAATACGTTACAAGATGATATTGGTATATCTTCCCTCATCCACAGAATCAATGACGAGTTTCCACATAAACCTGCAAAAACCTGCAACCTGCTTACAAATGTCATTTATCTGATTAATAGAAGGTGAAAAAAAGCAGTTAGGGAAGAAGAAGCAGAAGAAGAAGAAGAAGAGAAGAAGAGGAGGAGGAGGAGGAGCACTAGGGGGAGGAGGAAATAAGATATAGAGGTCGTATTAAGTAAGGTTAGTTAGGAAACGCTCGTGAATCTCAAGGAGTAAAACTGAAATATTTTGGAACTTTTTCGTTCACTTAAGAGACAAGTTATAATTTTTTTAAAGAAGAACATATTTCATGTAAAGGTCTACAATTGCATATTTCGTGTAATTATGTGGTTCAAAATATTTTGAACTGCCTTTCTGAAACGAAAAATATGAATCAACATATCACGAAATAAATTAATATTGATCGAAAACCATGTATGTTCAAACACTGATAGCAGGCCAGCGTGAAAATAAATCATTCAATCAGGTCGCAAGTGATTTTGATTTATAATTTTATGAGTTCATTTTAATTTGCATTCTATTTATCAAAACCGATAGATCATTTTAAATTCTATAAATATGTAAAAATCACAGTATGTGAATGAATCAGAAGAAAAAAGAAGAAAAAGCCTCGTTGAGACGAGTGAATCGATTTGTCAGCACACTTCTCTCGAGAAATACCTAATCAAAAAGACCAAACAAAGTAAGGGAGAGTAAAATAGAAGTGTGTCATAGATAATTAGAAATCACAATGGGAGGTATAATACAATCACATGACTGCAGCGTAATGTGAATGTACAGATAACTTATTAAAACATATGATTCGAAAAATGCTAATTGTATTTTTGAAAATCTAATTGTATTTTTGAAAATTTAATTTAATTTTCTACCACGAAATCACCCATTTGCTATGAAAATGTATTAATTGGCTACAAACTTCAATAATTTATAATTCACAAGCAGTAATGAAGTGCGTGTGATTTGAAAATGTGCAAAATCAAATTGTCGAGGAAATGTATGTAATGAATAGATTTTTTACTTTGATATATTCCTGGTAAAATAATGTGCTAAGTATGTTATAAATAATTTAGTTAGATGGATTTGTACAAGTTCAGGTAATTGCTCTAATTCAGATGGAACTTTATAGAAATGTAAGAACATTGGCTCTACCTCCTGTTTATAAAGCATTATATGCAATACATATCTTTCCCAAGGCGTCACGAAGACAATGCTAGTGGAAAGATACATTTGCACTGCTGCCATAATAAATTAAAGGGATATGGATGTATGGTCGATGTTGGCAACAACCAACTCAGGTTTTTCTACGAGGTTGCTGGAGGTATAATGACTTAATGTCGTCTTAATGTTTTCTCAAAAATAATTTTTTAAATTCATTTTAACTCATTAACCGAATTTAAACTTATTTTATTTTGTAATTAAGATTATTTATAGCGTATTCAATTGACTCTTTGATTTTTTTCCTTGGAACAGAAAATAAGTAAAAATTATATTTATTTTTTACTGATACGTTATGTCTTGTTATTGCCTTCGATACGGAGCTCAATTTACACTGCATAATATAGTACATGAATCAGAGGATAGTGTATGTGCGGATAGTATAGTACATGTATACAAATACATGCAAATACATACAAATAGAGTACATGTGTGGATCGTGGTTACAGTCGATAGATGCTTCACATGTCCTCTTATGTGTATAGGTTCTCTAATGAAAGGAATTATGAGAGGGAATTATGTGAGAAAAGTATGAAGGGACAAACTGAGTAAAGTTAATATCTAGTTACTGAATAAATAAGTATATCTAAAACAATAAAATTAGGTAAAAAAATGTATATACCACGGGCGTTAACTGACTCTAATAATCGCGGCAAAAATCCTTCAACATCAATCCTTCGAACAAAAATCCTTCGAACCAATGACCCTAGGGCGTTTTGTCCTCGCTCGATCATTACAACCCTTATAAGACCCTTGGTTCCAAAATAACTTTTGTAAACTGGTGTCACGTCTTCTGAGAGGCAGAAGCTCCGATAGTGCGCCTGTTGGGTCTGGCACTATCTGTAACTACTCTGCTCTAAAATAATGTATTGTATTACGCTCATGAAGTTCAATATAAAATTATGAATGATAACGATAATAGAAAACATTTAAATTCGCATAGCCTTCTTAGTTGCCAGCACTCCCGAGGCAACGCACGTGCTCCGTCCATCTGAGAGCGGCGTCGCACCGCGAGAGCATGTGCGGCGTGGGCGGTGGCCACGGGGCGGGGGTGAGGGGGACGGGCGGGACTCCGGCCCGGATGAAAATGCAAGCGGCCGCCACGGGGGCGTGGGCGGGGGCCAGGAACCGCAACCGGGGCCCGAGCGGCGCCTCGGCGGTTTTAATCACGCTGCTGCCCTGTCAACAGCGGACCGGGATCCAACGGCCATTAATTCAACGCGATCCGCGCGCCCGCATAACAAGCAGCCGCCCTCCGCCCCGCCCGCCACGCCCGCGCGGGGCCCAGGTACGGAGTGCAGCGCTTGCGTTGGGCCGCTATCGCTCACTCCGAGAGCGGAAGGGACGCTCCTGACAAGTGCCCGTCAAACGATCCTTTTGTTCGCTCGCGACGGAATGGGGCCACGCATACCGCATTATTAGTGCATCACAATTGAAATAGGGATTGCAAAAAAAAACACCCAAGTCCTTCTTTTTTTGCATCGTACTATGGTTTCAAGTAGACTGAATTTAGTGGCCCAAGAAATATCCTACACAGCGATGCACTCCCATGTATAATGGGAAATGTTGATTGCACTGGTTTCTAGAGAATCCCAAGTTGAAAACTTGAAATCACCTCCCATCATGCGATCTGAACGCGATCCTCGCGCCGACATAACAAGTCCTTCTCCACTCCGCCGTCCCCGCCGCCCTTACCATCCCCCACCCAAGTCGCTCTTCAGCCCCCACCGCCCTCGCCACCCCGACGACTCCGCAACCCCCGAGCACCCCCACCGTTCCCCACCGTCCCCCGCCGCTCCCCCGCCTCCCCGCCGCTCCCCGCCGTCCCGCCGCCGCCCGCCGTGCCCCGCCGTCCCCGCCCGTCCCTCCCCGCCGTCCCCGCCGTCCCCCGCGCCTGTCCCCACCGTCCCCACCGTCCCCCACGTCCCCACCGTCCCACCGTCCCCACCGTCCAGCCGTCCCCACCGTCCCACCGTTCCGCCTCCCCGCCGTCCCCGCCGTCCCCGCCGTCCCCACCGTCCCCACGTCCCACCAGTCCCGCCGCCGTCCCACCGTTCCCCAGCCGTCCCACCTTCCCCACCGTCCCAAACCGCGCCAGTCCCCGCCGTCCCCGCCGTCCCGCCGTCCCCGCCGTCCCGCCGTCCCTCCGCCCGCCCGGTCCCGCGCGTCCCCACCGTCCCCACCGCCCCACGTCCCCACCATGTCCAGCCGTCCCAACCCGTCCCACCGTCCCGCCGTCCCCCCGCCGTCCCGCCGTCCCCCGCCGTCCCCACCGTCCCCACGTCCAGCCGTCCCACCGTCCCCACCGTCCCGCCGTCCCCGCCCGTCCCCGCCGTCCCACCGTCCCCGCCGTCCCCGCCGCCACCAGCACCACCCAAAGCCACCCCGCTTCCCCCCCCCCCGGGTGGTGGGACAGCGCAAGTGCAGTGCATTGGGAGGCTATCACTTATTCGAAGAGCGAAAGAGAAGCTCCTGTCGAGTGTCCATCAAACGATCCTTTTGTTTGTTCGCATCGGATTGGTGCAACGCAAACCGCATTGTTAGTGCTTCACAATTGAGGTTCGAGTTTTGAACTGTCTTCGATGGACCTAAGCTAGCGAAAGATTCGAGGAATCTGATACTGTACTTCGCTGATTTTATGTTTCAACGTCTTCTCATCATATTCAACGTTATCTAGTATTACCACGGTGTTATATACTTATACATTACTGAACACATCGACGTCCACTTGGAGATAATTATCCTCTGGGGAATAACCACAATGTTCAAATATGACAACATGCCAATCACATCGAATAAAATATTCCCTCAGTATATTTGTTCTCACCATGACGGTTTGTACCCATTTACTCGGCGTAGTCAATGATATCTGTTCAAAAATAATAATATTTAAGCTAAGAGTTCTACAGCAGCACGTACATTTTGGCATTTTTTCTAAATTTGCAATTTTCAAAAATTTCATGAATTCAACAAAAATGAGACTTGTCTCACTCTTCAAAGCGGTTTTTTCTACCCGTGGGGAGAAAATGCGAAGACAAAACTTGGAACGGTTTTAATTTGGTTTTATACATTGCAACCATAAATTACGTGAAAACCGTTATTCAAAAAATTGTACATGACATTTTTTTAAGATCTAATTTTTAGCAAGAATTTTGTTGAAAGCAAAAACCTCTATTTTCAATTTTGTAATTTATAATGTTAAAATTTGGCAATTTGTTAAAACTACAAAGTTTGTTGGAAATGAAATTTGTATTATTTTGTATTGTATATTTGTAAAAGATATTTTTTACGCTACTAGGTCAAAGTCTAATCCAATTATGTAGAACTATTTTTGAAAAAAAATTAAAAACGTTATTGATGCTACATGTAAAGTACCACTCAAAATCAAAATATCCTATTATAACTCAGAGAGCCTCGAGGTCATTCAAATCGATCAGTGAATATCGGTTTTGGAGAAAATCGGCTGAACAGATTCGGAATTGAGCAGGCATTTAAATGTTTATCCGTCAATCAATTTTTCGGAATCAAGGTGCCACAAAACATTGATGCTGACTTCACTATGTGTGAAGAAGTTTTTTACACTTAGAATCTTCTAAAGTAAAGGCGAGAAAGTAAAGTGTACATTTTGTTTAAAGTGAATAAATATTTGCGTAATTTTTTCATGAAATAAAAGCAATTTATTTTAAAAAATCTCGAAAGCATTCCATATTTTTTGGTTAAAATTGTTCCTTGAATAAAGCAAATCGATGCTTAAGAAATTGAGAAAATCAATTTTTTTAACACAATGAATTTCAGAAAAATTCGAAAGTTACAAAGAATGCAAGAAAGTATTTGAATTCTAGCGCCAATAGTTTAAAATATAATTTTACAATGTTTCTTTTCTTTTTAGAACTCTTCTTATAATACAATAGTTAATTTGCGCGTACAATGCAATAATTCCCATAATAATAATTCCTCGTCATCATCCTAAAGGTCAAAAGTGCCTTGCCGCTACCGCAATGTCATTCTGTTCCCCGCTGTCCTTTTCAAATCTGCATAGTTTTTTAATTGTAATTGGGTTTGCAGTTGTTCCAACATTTTTATTTTAGGTCTCCCTCTTCTTATCTGTTCAACTATTTTACTTTCCGAAATTGTATTTCAGAATTCGTTATGCCTAAAAAATGTGTCCAAAGAATTTTGCCATCCTGTTACAAATAGTTTTAAATACGAATCTCTTATCTTTCACTTTTTCTACAATTACATTGTTTGAATGTTTACAGTCAAGGAAACCTTTAGTATTTTTCGCCACAACTACATCTGGCAGGCTTCTAAACTATATCCTACAATGCAATAATTATTTTGCGGCAGGTTTATAATACATTGACCAAGAACTGTTTTACTAGAGCAAATGTAGTATTTTATCTTGGAAGCAGTAGAATAATAGTGAGTAACCCGGAATCGCAAACTATGGTACCCGCCGTAAAAACTCTGCACAAGTTGTACTGGGCAGCCGGCTGCTTTGGCTAAGAGTAATTCACGGCGCCTTATGAATGTTAGTTACGTCGGACGGTGGTCACGCTCGAGCTGCAGGCTGAGCCGGGCCAGGTGGGCGAGGCGCGCGGCAAGGCAGTGGCGCGGGTGGGCGGGGGCAGGAAGGCCAGCGGGGCGGAACGACGGCGCGACGTGGGCGACGCGTGACGCGACAGCGAGGCGATGGCGATTGGCCGATGGCGATCGCGAGGCGAGGGCGGCGGGCGAGGGCGCGGCGAGGCGCAGGCGAGCAGGGCGAGGGCGAGGCCGAGGCCAGGAGGAGGGCGAGGGCGAGGGCTAGAGGGCGGGGCGAGAGGCGAGGGCGAGGGCGAGGCGAGGCGAGGGCGAGGCCGAGGGCGGGGCGAGGGAGCGGCGAGGCGAGGGGCGAGGCGCGAGGCGAGGGCGAGGCGAGGCGAGCGGGCGAGGGCGAGGCCGGAGGCGAGCTGAGGGCGAGGCGAGAGGCGAGGGCGAGGCGCGAGGCCGAGGGCGAGCGAGGGCGCAGGGCCGACGGCAGGAGGGCGATGGGCGAGGGCGAGGGCTGAGGGCGAGGCGAGGCGAGGCGAGGGCGAGGCTGAGGCGAGGCGAGGCGAGGGCGAGGCGGCGCGAGCGGCAAACGGCAACGCGAGGCGAGGCCGGAGAGCGAGGGCGGGGGCGGGGGCGGGGCAACGGCGAGGCAAGAGCGAGGGCAAGAGCGGGGCAACGGCAGAGGCAAGGGCGAGGCTAAGGGTGAGACAAGGGCGGGGCCGAGGGCCTTGGGCAGTGGCGGGAGCGGGGCAGTGCGCACGCGGAGGCGGGAGAGTTGAAAGGGGCCCGAGCCAAGGCACAGAAGGAGATGGTGACGGAGGAAAGGCAGGAATGGAGCGGCCAGGGCGTCTCCGTACGAGTGGGTTTCTGAACGAGCCAGGCGGACGCGACGGGCAGGTAGGAGCTGCTCGGAGATGGATCCCCGGCCGTCAGGGCCGCCGCTCCCGGCGCCATATTTCCGCGCCCGCGGCCTCTCAGCGCGCCGCGGCCGCCGCACAAAGACCACAATGGAACAATGCGGCGCTGGACGCGCTCTTTCAAGGCGCCCGCGCGCGTGGCCCGGCGCAGGGCGACGCCAAATAAACTGGACGGGAATGAAGCTCCACCAATTTCTCAGCACGTTCATTTCATTGATTAGGATATATCCTTTTTTTTCAGTATATTTCCTAACACACATGCCTTGGTTCCGTGATGTTACTCGCGTGTACCTTTCATTGATGATCGTTAGCGAGTAACACCAGGAAACCAAATGTACTGAAAACACCAACCAAGGCACGTGAGTTTGAATATATACTGAAAATATTATGAAGACCAACCAATTTCTCAGGTTGTCCAATTTCTCAATTTCTCAAGTCCATTTCATTGATTAAAATGTACCCTTTGCAAGAAATATCAGACAACCAAGGCAAATGGGCTAGAAAGTATACTGAAAATGTTACGAAACTCAATCAATCTCAAGATATTCATTTCATTTATTAAGATATATCCAGTTCTCCTGTATGCAAGTGAATCATGGATAATGAAAAAAAAGAGACCAAAATAAGCTCCAAGCAGCAGAAATGAGATTTCTTAGGAAAGTTAAAGGCAGCATTAAACAAGACCAGATAAGAAATGAGGATATCTGTAAAAAAATAGATATATAAAACATAAATGAATAGATCTTAGAAAACAGGAAAGGATGGCGGCGCCATATCGAAAGAATGGAGGAAGATAGTATTCCACAATTAGTGATGAACTACCAACCGAAGGGAAGAAGAGATATTGGCCGACCCAGAAAGAGATTGTCCTGAAGTGCAAAGTGAAGATGAAACAGGCATTCCTGCATAATCCTTGAAATGGAGAAGAAGAAGAAGAAGAAGAAGAAGAAGAAGATATATCCTTTCCGAGGAACCTCAGGAAACCAAGGAATGTGAGTTTGAAAATATACTGAAAATTTTATGAAGCCGACTAATTTCCTCGGATGTTCATTTCATTGATTAAGATGTATACTTTGCAAGAAATACCAAGAAACTAAGATGTGTGTTTAGTCGTACCTAGGGGTCATAAGCGCCCTGGGCAAGATTTGGGCAACAAAGGAATGAACAAAATAACTTTGAAAGTATATTTTATATTTAACTTATGTATACATTTTGGCATAAAATAGTCCTTACTATTATATAGGAAGAAAAACAATACAATAGTTCTTTCATTTATACATTACATTACTTCTTAAGAGTTAATTTCTTCCCTGCTTTTTTCGAGGTCAATTTGTCAATAATATAGTCTAGATTAATACGTTTTGCAATGTCATACTCAATCAACAGTATAGCAAGATTACTCAAAGGTTCTCGACTAATCTGCGATCGTATTATTATTTTAATTTATTTCATTTTGCTGAAAACTCTTTCACAGCTGGATAATGTCCCAGTTAGCGTCAATGCTAGGCTATATGTGATGCCTATTCTGGGATAACTAATTACTAAACTATATAATTCATGGCATTAAGAAGAACAATGTACTCTGCAGAATGATTTTACAATAATGATTTTAGCAGCTTTCAATTTTTAGAGACACTTCGTTGTCATTTAAATAATCTTCGTATTTTAGATATTAAGTATTTCAGTCGTTAATTGCTTTAAACCTGTGGAAAAATCATCTATTTAACGAGAGAAAAACTTTCAAGCCCATAGTAACCGTCTAGATGTGATTGTCCAAATTTCTGATCTAGCTCAAATTTGTGGCGGGTTGTGCCTTAAAACCTCACAAAACATTTTTAATAGAATTCGTTCAGAATATTCTGGAAAGATCATGCTAACAATTGAGCCTAATAGCTACGCCTTGTCAAGAGCAATCAAATGTGGTGAACCTCAAATGTAACACCAAAACTCCTCGAAAACCGTTTCTAGATACTTGACCCCTTCACTCCCACCCACCCGCACATACCACACACACGCATGCACACGCGTTTTATTATTATTATTATTATTATTATTATTATTATTATTATTATTATTATTATTATTATTATTTATTATCATAACTGTTTTTCATTACAGCCATAAAATCAGTACGTTTCGGAGATCCTATTCTCCTTTCCCACGTACATAAATATCATAATAACTGGTTTGTTTATTGGAATCATGAACACTTTTGAGGAAATTTCGTATTATCTCTCTAGTGTTGTTAAAACCTTTAAAATTGTGTAACGTGTTATTGTCGAAGTAATGATACATAACATTAAAAGGAATGTGAAATTTCCTGTAAAATAGTGTAAAATCTCTTTTTCCGTCCTATTCTTAACTCATTTTTTACAAAAAAACAAACTTGTAGAATTTGTAGAGTAACATCTTTTCATCAGCATAGGTTTAAAAACATCCCAAAAATATTTGGGTTTTTTTTATAATTGTATTTAATGAGCGACCGTCTGCACTTACAAATGTCAAAACTTTTTTTAGCTGAAACTTTTCTGTTTTCCTACATCGTATCCATTCTCTCGGCTGGTATCAACCTCCTTGACCTCGTAAAACCCACTTTCCGTGTCCACCAAACCGGACTTGAAAAAACAAACACCACTTCAAAATGCCTTTTATTTTCTTTGATCATGGCTGACCCTAAATTGTTCGCGAATGATCAATCAGATCGCAAACGCGGTGTTCTCCACAGACCGTTAACAAATTCCCATTGAAGGGAGAAAGGGGTTAGCAAACTTCGTGACAAAACTCCGATATAAAGCCTGAGTCACATGAGCGTTGTGTTAATGCGCGTTAAGCAACGCGCATTGTAGATTAACATTACATCTTAATCGGGACCGCACACCAGCGTTTGATCTTTCCACATTAGATACTGCTTAACGCGCGTCAACCTAACGTTCGTGTGCAGGGGTCCTAAGAAAAGCGAAGGCGTTATTTCATTGAGACTCTTATTAAAATCATGTTTTGCTAGAAAACACAATTAAACTATTTCCAGAAGAGCGACTATGGATGTCACAGTTCTAGGTAACTAGACAAACTCCAAGTAACCAGTTCCTTTCAAGGAATATATTGAATCAACATCATTATATCCAACGCTCTTCCGCGTCCTAAAAGTGTAAAATCGCTAGAGGTGACAGTTTGATAGAGACCACTGCGAAATGTGTTTGACCGCTGGGCGCAAGTTTAGGTGGCCGTTTAAAAGGGCGAATTTTTACACATGCCTAATGGAAAAATCAATCGGTTTCATGACACAAAATACCCGTTTATATACGAGGCATAGGAGAGGTGGGTGATTGAACAGGTTTCACTGAATTTTAGGTTAGATCAGATCGAATAGTTTGCTGCATCCCCGGCAGGAGCGTTTGCCCCACTGCCCTCGAAAGTATATTATTTGTACCTTCCCATATACGTACGTAAATACGAAGTACAGGGAAAGTTGTGTAATTTTGCGGAAAATAAATTTCGAGAATTCAACGAAAATACACGTTTTTGGGGTCTCCTAATTCCGAAAAAGGGTTTGTTTCTTCAATACAGTCTGTTTGCCCGTCTGTCTGTCTGTCTGTCTGTCTTCCTTGCCTGTCTTCCTTGTCTGTCTGTCTGTCTGTCTGTCCGTCTGTGAACACTACAAGCGCCAACGCCATACGTAGGACTTTTTTTCAGATTGATGATAACTTCAATTATATAGGTCTAATATAGTCTATGACGAAAGAGTGTAAACTTACATATTATTTGCGTGTGAAATGTTAGCCCCCGCGCGACGTTTGAGTACAAGATAAGTAAAGTGGTAACGAGGTAAATTGGTGTGTGAGACTGTGTACTCTGATGAATCATGAATTCTCCTAGCATGAATAAGAAACTTGAAAAGCTGTGTATTGCGCGTGCTGCTATCTTCTAATTTCGGGAAATTACCTATCTATTATGCTCGGTATTTCATAAGCACTCTATTAAATACGAAAAGCAATTTTAATTAACGTAAGAGAGTGTATAAATAATTGTTTGAAATTGAAAAAGTAGTACCATTGTTTTATTACACAATAAAAAATTAAAAAGATAGTGATTAACTTTTAAGTAAATACCAACGTTTAAAATTGTATCATATTTTATTTATGCATTGAATTACAAGATTTTTCAATTGAATTAAAATATTTTTTAATATGATAATAAAATTATTCAAAATAATAACTAAGAAATTTCGAGAATTAAAACCAAAGCCCCCTACATTCATTTCACTAACTATTCAAGTAATGTTTTGTTTCTAACAATAGTCAGTATAAAATTAAAATTGCAAGACGTTTAATCTTAAGTGGATAACATTAAAATTTTTGTAAACATTATACAATCCTATTTTTATGACAGTATTTACTCAAATAACTGGATCGTCAAGCAATTACGTTAATTCCTTTATTACGCAGGAAATTATTTACTGATTTATTAAACATTTTATTACAGAATATTTGTGTAGAAAAGGATTATTCTGGCTTATATCGTGGTTTAAAGATCTATCTATGTAGACGAATAAATCAAATGTTGACAAGTAAACAACTACATCACAAGGAAGATTATTATGACAACCTTGTTTCTTACCAGTCGTCTTCTAACTTACTAATGAATTTTGACAGATTAACCCACTTTAACGCACTCTATATCAAAACTGGGCAACCAACGGCCCGCGAGCTACATGTAGCCTATCATGTTAAACGGACGCGGGACGATTTTATATCACAATATTGAAATACATATACCTCGCTATATGTATACAAAATTTTAAAGAAATGAAAATGTTCTTGAGCTACAGACAACAGTTGCACGCTTTCAAGCGAAGTCATGTCAAATACTGAATTACCTGACAACAATTATTTAGACAATCAGCTGAGATACGCAACATTACTAACATAGATTACAAAATAAGTGAAAGAAAGGAGAAACAAATACCTCTCAAATTAGTAAAGACTCAGATAATTCTATAAAACAATCTTCTAAACTGAATTCTATAACAATAAAGTTTTATTTATATCGCATTTGTTCAAAGCTTGAAGATACCCACCATAACATTAAAAATCATCAAAATTGTCAGTGAAAACAATTGGGTTGACTAGGCCTGTTCTAAATCATGATTTCGCTGTGAAAATGAAGATTTGAAATTAACTTTTAAATACGTTAATTGCAAACATAAATTGAAACAGAAGTTATCTCTATATTTTTTGGTAATGTAACATTTTTATTATACGAAACATATACATGCAGTTTCAATCAATTTCATACCAACGAATATTATTTTAAAAGGTGCCTAACAAAATATTCACTTTTATTTCAATAAAAAATTAAGCATAATATCTGTAAAAATAAAAAGGGAAGAAGAAATAAATTGTTTTTATAGTGAATTTGTTGGCATTAGAGTATTACTGAACATTTTCGCGCAGAGTTTAAATATTTCTGGCGGCAGATTCTAATATTTTAGCATAGTAGTTCAAAACTGAATTATGGAATGTATTAAATTATAGGTATGTGACCTATTGTTAACACACAAATAAAAGCAACAAATGAAAGTAACGTTTTGAATAGGTAAATATGGCCAATTTTTTACATTCAGTTTTTCCTTTTCACCACAAATTATATTGTCCTTCATGACTACATGAGTATACGAAATCGAATTTTCATTACTAACCAAATATTTCTACCACTAGCAGAGTATATATAGAATATTAGGAAGGTTATTCTTCATTTAAAACACTGCAGGTTAGATAATAAAAAACGAATTGATGTTATTAAACAGTTGACGTATGTTTTCACAGAAGAATGATTACCGTACAAATTCGGTGAATAGAACTATTCTTTCAACGGAAATAGCAACAAAAAACATTCCAAACTTTGATGGAATGATACATTATTTATAAGCTCACCCTTCCAACTGACGCTATTTTGTATGTTCGAAGAGGGTCGTACGTGAGTATATCGATTATACACGAATGCAACCGTTTTATTACAGTATCCCATACGCTCCGGCGAAGCAAACAAAAGCCTGTTTCCGTAGAAGCGAGAACATCACCTTTCGTTTTCACAAGAATCGCTCCACCCACATCGCATCTCACGTCGTCGACATCTCTCCGCAGAACAAAGAGTCTGCCGCTCTGGGGGCAGACAGCCTCCACCCTTCAAAGGTTAAGCGCCCAGCCCTGATAGGCAGACCGCAAAGGTCAAACAGCCACAATGCAAGCGTAATTCACCCTCTTCCATATACATTGCTGTAATTTTAGGGAAAATTGGCGTCGCCTTTGGCAAACCTTCCGTCATTTTCACTCTCCGGTTTTCGTATGGACAATTAGCCGTAATCCCTCCAACGACTTTTGTTTTCCCGGCTCGGAGGTGTCGTTTCATTAAATGAATACCAGGAACAACATGATAATGCCACCTTTTGTTCAATGCGCCTTGTGTGTCTTTTTTAGGGAGTCATTACAGTGGACGGATTTATTTCAACGTGCAAGGTGAAAGAGGGAGAGCGAGGGGCTTTAATTCACGATTTTGTGACAGCACAGGGTTTAGGATCCTACATTGTTCTACCCGTCAAAGGAAAAGCTAAGCTTGTTATATAATTATTAATATTTTTTGTTCCGATTAGTTCCAAGCAAAAATATCATCGCTACAACGTCTTGTTAAATTCATGGTTGTTTTTATGGAATTAAATTACATTCATGTTTTAACATGTCATTTTTTTCATTAGAAATTAGTTTTAAAAATGTAAGTTAGTTGGATCTTTTGTCCTTTTTTCAAATTACAGTTAGAATGCTTTAATAATAGGATAACTTGCATTTGTCCGTTTCTCCGGCGGGTTATTTCTTATTATTACACATTTGCTGTTCCACCAGAGACAGCAAAGGGAAGTGTCATTCGACCCATCTCAATCAAATGGTGAGAAACAGACCATTTCTTTAGATCCTCACTGAGTTTTCAATTAGAATTTCAGATATTACCTCTTTTTATAGAAGACAGGAGGGTTAAGCATATAAAACACGTTTTGGACTTTTTTAATGTGTCTAAAGAGGTAGTCAATACATAGCCCTTTCCATTCCACTCTACAAAAGGAAACTATGTTCACGGCATTTTTAGTGAGTCACTCAAGACCTTTCTGGAGGAATTATTTTACGAAAACATGTTTTGGGAGACTTTCAGATACCTACAGTGGTAAAACACTGTAAAATATCGCCTTTCTGGGTCACAATGAAACGTTATCTTGCGTCATCATATTTATGACTAGTTAAACTAATTTGGAAATGCAGATTTAAAGAAGTATTTTTCTTTAATGTAGCTTTTGATGGCGGAGGATGGAGGAACCAGGCAACCGTATTGTTCAACACTTTACTTTTATTTTACACTTGTATAAAAATATTAGCACACAGCACTCCCGACGGAGGCGCCTAAAGATTTTTCTTTGTATTTATAAAAAAGTTGATGAAATGCCCTCTCGTGCGTAATAATAAAGTACTATTTTGTAACAAAATATATATGTTAAATTTAAGCATGTTTATAAAATTTCATTGCAAAGAAAGAAAATATTATCAGTACTTGGTCATTAGTACCAAAAATAAATAAGTGATTTGTGTTACAAAAAGAATAAAGAAATAAAATATCTACCGCTCATAAGATTTGTTGCACGCAGAAGAGAAATTACAGTGAAATCTTTTCCAGAAAAAAATGTCTCGGCGTTACAAACACGAGATACAATCACACGAAATATACCTCATCTCTAAATCAGAAACTTCGCCAACTGTAGCATTTCGATCTTTGTATCTCTCTGAAACTCTGGCCTTAATCGAGAATTTCGTTTGGAGAATGAAGAACAGGACAAAGAAGTCTTGAAATTAATGAGGCAGAATCTGTTCCACTTCCATCGCAAAACATTTATTTCCGGTTGCCGTGACACACGTGCCAAGAAAGAGAGCGGCTATATATTTGTTTCCACAGCACATCCAACACAACATCGCCTTGAGAGCTGCTTGAAATTCATGAGTAGTGCTTTCTTCGTTCCGCAAAGCTACTTCCGAAGATATTCCATTTTAACAACTTGACAAATAATCGTATTTGCTGAAGTTGTTCTGAAAATGTATCTTTGTAAGTGTATTTACAACTGTGCGAATGAATTTTTTGCAAGTGATTCTAGAAAACGGACACGTAAAATAATGTTAGCGATCACTTGGGGTACACTCACACGATAAGTGACAGAAACGATGATTGTACATGGCGCAACAAAAACAGGTTGCAGGTAACGACAGGTTCACGTCTTTTTAAAATGGTTTCAAATACACTACGTCTCCCTCAGCTGCCACCAATCATCAACTCACTAGATCGCAACGACATTTCTTGTGAAGTGTGTCTATAAAACGGAAACAATGGCGCTGGCAACAAAGAAATCGAGAGAGACACAGGCACGCGTGCGCACGACGATATCGCCGTCGACGGTGAAAAACACGGATGACGAACCAACGCATCCGCTCGGCGGATATCGCACATTGTAAAACGATGAATGAACCGTAGGTGTGACATGGGGGAGGGCGGTGCTCACGGGCGCCATGAAGGGCGAAGGGCGTGTGCGGCAGGGCCCGCCCGCCTCGCGCACGCCCGCCGGGCGCGGCGGCGCGAGATTCAAACGGGGCCTCCGGGGGTCGCACCCGGGGCCTGCGCTCGGGTCCAGGAGGCGGCCGGAATCAGCCGGCCGGCGCACGCACTCACCGGAAGCGGCGAGCGACAGCAGCAGCGCGGCGGCGAGCAGACCGCGCAGCGCGTCGCCCTCCCTCATGGCGGAGGGCGCTGCAGCATCACTCGGAGGGCGAGGGCGCCGGCCGCGGGCGGTGCGCGGGCAGGGAGGGCAGGGCAGGGCACGGCCGCTGGGCCGGGCGGGCCGGGCGCCGGGCGAACGTCGGCGGCGGCGAGCGCGCGAGCGAGGCGAGGCGGCGAGGCGGCGGCGGTGGCGGAGGCGGCGGCGGACGCTGCGACCACTGAGCGCCGCGCCGCGACGCCGACGCCCGCGGCGCCCGCGCGCATGAGCGGTGGCGGCGGCGGCGGCGAGGGCGGCGGCGGCGGCGGCGCGGCGCAAGCGTCATCCAGCCAAGAAGAGCCCCGCGGGCGGGCGGGCGGCCGCCGTCGCTCCGCTCGCAGCCTCTGCAACAAAGCGCACATCTCCTTCGAACACGATTGTTTTATACAATCTCATTCTAAATTTGTCGGCTGCGATGGTGTGTAAGGGTTATCGGACTGTTATACCCGAGTTGGCGGGTTGAAACCCGATCGAAGCCGTGGATTTTTAAGGGTGAAAAAATCCTTCGTACGCCTTCCTTCGGAGTGGAAGTAAAGCTGGCTGTCCCATGTTAGTAGATTGACTTGCATGTAAAAGATCCTCAAGAATAAATGACGCCTCTGAGCTAAATTCAAATCGCCTGTTTCCCAAGAAACACCTCCTTTTTCCGCTAGTTGGTGAAAAGACCGGGCCTGAGGGCCAGAGTCTCGACACATAAAATAAGGCATTACTTCAATTCAATTCAGTTCTAAATTAGTGACCTAAATGTAGCATTAAATTGATTGGTGTTTTCGGGCGCGTTAATTGTTAAGGCCATTGGTCCCGTAAGTGAAGAGCATGTTTTCCCCTCCACAGGTGGCGGTGATCTCCCGAACCAGGTATCCCCCGCCAGCAGATAACCGCCTCAGCCAAGGCAAGCTCTAAGCTCCTGACCCATCTCCAGGCATGTGTGGTAGTGTAGGGCATGTTAGTGTAAATGTGTGTACGTAAGGGGTGAGAATACGACAAGGATGACGAAGGGAAGATTGCGCGAGATCTCTAGACCATTTGTTGGGGTAGTACTCCAGCATTCACCTGGTGCTGATCGGAGAACCTACCCAAAATTATGAGTCGGCGAACGCTAGAATTCTCCTCCAGAGAGCGACTGCATTCCACTTGCTGTGTAGGTAGTGTAGATAATCCTGCCATCGTCGGGACTCGAATCTAGGACCTCCGGGTCAGAGGTACTGCAGTGACGTGAGTTAATCCACTGAGCCAATTCTTGCGGTAGTAACATTAAATAACTCGGATTTAGCTATTTCAAATAATCTCAGATCACAAATTGGCGGATCATTAAGTTTCTTCCTACAAATGTTGAATGTTGCTTCATTTTGTAACACGACTCCTCGCAATTTCGTATTCCATCTCTACGCAATTTCTTCCAAAATGCGCGGGAGCATCTACCCTAGCCAAAGCAAAATTGATACTGTGAAATACCCGAAAGAATATTTCTATAGTACAATATAAATCTTTCTCTTTAAATATATTTAATTCATTTAAACTCCAACTGGTACCACTTTCCGCTTGGGCACGCTATTGAAACGCACATGATATTAATCTATAAATATTTCTATTATTGATTTGTCATGCTATGCTAATACATTTGCTCTTTACTGGAATATTTATTATATTAATTCTATTTCCATTTATTTATTGGGTATGGGCATACAACACTATCTTCTTACCTGTTACATGTGGACGTGCAATCTGTACAGAATTGCGATCTTTCGAAGTTAATGTTAAGTTAATGCGATTTCTCTGTTAATTTATAGTTTTTTTTCTAATGGATGGCAACTAACTATAAATTATCAGCCTTTTCCCAATTCAATAATTTAACATTTATTAACATTTTTGATTTACGCCAATCAAATGAACTTATTTATTCAAATGATGTTATTTCTCTCGCATACAAGAATTATTCTGCTGTCAAATTCCGAGCAAAAATGTCACCTTGGGTATTGTCAGTTCGTTACCGGTTCGATAAATAATTATAATACCTTATCACACGTCCGCGAATTTTCCCTGTGCTGTCCACCTATGGGTACTTCTTCACGATTAATTACGTTCAACGCGAGTTGTTGAATACAAGGCCCGTCTAGAATTCTTCCCTATCATAAATTTCGTTCCGAGTATAAAGTCTATTTCAATTTTCACTTAAAATACAAAAAATATTTTAATATTTTTAGATTACTTACATTAAACTTTGAAAATATCGGCACAAATTTCCGTATTACTCACTTCCCTCTGATTGAAATAATATTCCCGATTCTAACACTGCGCGTCGTATTGATTACGACGGTACCATATCTGTCAATGTAACTTCGTCGATCACTGGCGATAGAAAGAGGACTGAATACTAAAAATTTCCCCTTACTATGCCTCACAACGCCTCCTACACACATTGTCTATATATTACAAGGCACTGTGCAACTTTCCGTTCCGTCACATTGCAAGCTCGCGTTCATGAAACAGTCTGAGAAAGTGTGTTCGTATTTGCGAATACAAAAGCTTCAAATAATTTGTTTCTTAAAGTTTCTCAAAAACTCAAAAGGTTTTTATGAAAATGAACTATAAAAAATTAACATTTGCAAAATATGTCGAAAAACAATTTTTCAAGAACAGCTTAAAATTTTACAATGCAAATGTGCTACAAAACCCATGGTTTAAACCTCTACAATATTCTGAAAGTCGTATTTTATTTCTACTATTAGAGGACAGAAAATTGAAAAATGTAATAAAAATGTATTTTAGGCGCGAGGAGGTGCATTTGGGAAGAGGGAAAAACTATCTAACACAGAAGACTTTAGAAAACTCAACTAGAGCGAGATGGCCTAACTGTGGCATTCTGTAACACCATTTATTTCTATATCCGGCAGATCTTGCTGGCCGATATATCCGTTGGTGTTGTAGTGAAACTGGCTCCGTTTGAATCAGAATTGATGTTTCTGGCAATAAGGTTTGCCTTGAGAACTGTAGCGTTCGAGTTTTTTCGCCGAAACCGCTAATCGCTATTTCATTATCTCGACGACTTCAGCTGTTGTAATTTGACAAGTGAGGTTCTCATCTTAGTTTTCTTCAAATAACCGTATTTCAAGATAATATTAGTTTGGAGGTGGGGCATCTTCCCTCCCTCACAAACAAATTTTCTATGATTGAGAAGTATCACACATTTCCAGTTGTAATATTGGCTATACTGTACAGGAGGTTTGTGTCACTTTCATATCTCCTGGTTTGATCGTGTTGAGAGTTGTTGTGTGTTGTTGTATGCTGTTGGTGGTAGAAATTGTGTTCTTTCATGAGCTTCAATGATGCTATGGTAAATATGCATATATGCACCTTTATTCTTTTGCAGCACAAAGCAAATTCTTTTTTGTCAGTATGTCCCTGTCTTTTTTCCCTGTCTTTTTTCTCAGTATCTTTTCTGACAGTACATTACGCGTGGACTTTCAGAAACTTGTTCTGTCTTCTTGTCTTCTTTCTGGCTCGTCGTTCTTCGTTTTGGCAAGGGTTAGCTTACCAGCAGCACTTCACACACCCTCTGTTCTCATTCTCTATACACTTCCATCGTTCTTCCAGTCACTCTGTATTTCTCCGTTCTGATTATCCAGTCAATGGAGCTTGCAGACATATTTTTCAGATGTCCAGGGCCACTAACATTTGACGCGGTCCTTGTTGATAATCACACTGTCTGTTCCCATGGATCTCTTCTTAATAAAGATTTGCCTTTTTACCCTAGGCTCAACTCCTATAACTGGATTGATGAGGGCTACTGTTGACCGACAAGCCAGCTCTTCCTCCACTTCTGTGTCTGTCAGCCCCGATTAAAATCATCAGGAAAATATGCCACAAATCCTTTTGTGGCACAACTTTTTTCTACGTAACTCGAGCTATTTGTGAAACAACAATTTCACAACATGCACAAAACCGAGGGAATGAAAGCAATTTTAATATTAAGCATTTCGAAATGTCATAAAATAGAAAAATTGGAATATTAATTGTGTACTTAACGGCAGTTGAAAATAAATCTCTACTTTACACTTTAACTTGACCTTTTGAATTTGAATTGCGTGAGTAATTGCTTTGTTGTAAGACTCCATCGTTCTAATTAACCGCAGTTGTAGTCGCCGTATTCGAAGCACAATCCGTCAAGATCATTCATGACAGACATTTCAACGACTCGTTTGTAAATGAATGGGTGTGCTCCTTTCTTGCAACTCAATAGCTCCTTTCGGCGCTATTACATTGCACGCGATGTGCGGAAAGGCACATGTTAATGACTTGAAAACCACGCATTTGATCCAAGGTTAGGTTAAATTACCTGCCACACAACCTCCGTGATATGTAAGAAAGATAAGAGTGTGAGGTCTTGCTCCAGTATCTTTCAGAAGCTGCATTACAAATCGTTTGGTATTAAATTTCATTATGAACTACATAATCGTATTTAAGTCATTGATTATTTTATCGTATATACGTAAGGCTTTGTATACGTCGTTTTAATCAAATTTTAATGAAAGTGTATGCAATGGCGGAGCTTTGATCTCAATAATTCACAAATAGTCTAACTCTGCAAATGCAACTGGTTGAAATATGCAAAATAGGTTAAAGGGAATTTCATAGGCAACTGCAATAAAATACTGAGCACCAGGAACATCTCTTCGCAGTCGAATCAGCCTCTCAATAAAAATCGCATTTATGTTGATAGCAACAAGATCACTGGGAAGTAAGTGAAAAAGGAGAACTCGTCCAGCGTCTCTAATGATTGTGATGAGTACTCAATGTACGTTTTCATTCGTTAGAAGGTGCAGTTCGTGTTACCAACATAATTTCTGTTTCGTGCTCTCTCAATAGAAACATCCATCAGCGGAGAGGATTTCAAGATGCGCTATATCTAAGTGATATGAGTTGTGTATAACATGTTTAATCTGGTTTGTCCTCTGTTCTCTTCTTGAAACCTCTTGTAATACAAAGAAAACAATCGTGAACAACTGAGCTACTCGGGTGTATTCTCCCCATATTTGGACAATGAGAAAGTAGAGTGCTCTCGCACTCCCACTCCCACTCGCACTCGCTCTCGGACTCCCACTCACACACACACACACACACACACACACACACACACACACACACACACATATATATATATATATATATATATATATATATATATATATATGCTAGGCATCATTCCGGTTTACTCTTTAAGCGATTATGTTCACACCGAAACATCTCAAGCCGGAAGGTGGCATAGATCTATACGCGTCGATACAAAATGGAGGATAATGAAAAATGAAGGGAAATAATGTAAAGGAGGATGGTGAAGAAGATGTTAGTAATGAAGATGAAAATAGGAAAATGGGTAACGGCGAATGTGATAATTACAGCATAGTATTTCATTGTAACTTGTATAATTAGTAGAAGTTAAGGACCATATGTAAACACAAAATATGACTAATTAATAAGATGTCGGCAACATAGCATCAAAATTGACATGAAGTAAAGATCAATGATAGCTATCTTATTTTTTACTATAGCAATAGTAATTCTCCATATCAGGCATTGTTCGCTCGTAAAATAACACCGCCAGACATTTGAATGGAAATATGTGACGAATAATGTGTAATGTTCAAAGGTTTGTGCTGTTTTTCAACAGTAGAAGTTGAGGGTGCTAAGTGGCAGACTAATTGAATGGAGGGAAAAAGAAAAACGTTTTCATATTAATTTTTAAAACTTTGGCAATAAACAGTAATAGGCTTACTGACCTGAAGCTGGAAGAGTTTTGTGGAGGTTTCTTTTGATTTCTTATCGGAATTATAATGGATTTTTTTCAGCCACAACGGAAATATTCTAAATAAAGACAGCTGTTTAAAATGTCTATACAATTAATTTGCGATACTATTGCAGGACACATGCTTCTTGGGGATGTTTGGATAGAGAGCTTAATATTTTCATTTTTTTTGTTTTTAATAATTTGTTCAACATTCGCGGGGCAGCCGGTCAAATGGCCGAAATCGTTAGGGCAGGAGAGCCGTAGCGGTCTCGGACCAGAAGACAGGGGTTTCGAGTCCCATCTCGGGCATGGGTGTATTTGTGTATATCTACATGTGTGTGCCGACCTTTCATTCTTTACTATCATCATCCACACCCACAGGACTAACAAGTAGTTGAAGTATAAAAATAGGGATTCAGCTAAAATGTTGATTCTCCCTAGATATAGATTGTTGCACCTGCTGAAGCAGGATTCGGGTACCGTACTGCTTCGGCAATCGTCCGGTGTTGATTGAAAAAAAGACAAAGGTATTGATCAAAGTGTGACGTAGTGAAAAAAGAAATAAATTCAAATAACAAAATAAAAATAGTATATTGAAAAGTTACAGACTAGTTACAATAAATTGCTAATTCTACACACTCCGGCAACCTTTTCCTTCCTATACCCTGCTTTACCGCAGAAAAATAAAAGCCACGCGTGATGCGAGCTGTCGGACTTCCGTCTCGTGACAATTACCGTCACATGGCCTGACGCCAAAATTTAAACCGGTCGTGGCGACCGTGTGCCTACAGCACGCGAGATCGTCTGGCCCTTACTCTCCGGACATCTCGCCCACGCTCCTACACTCCTTGTACTTACACGTACAACGCTCTCCGATGTAAACTGAATGAGAACGCGGGCGCAGTTGGCGCCGCTTTAAATAGTTGAGGGCTACACTCCCCCACCACTGTTCCCTAGATAGGTTCGCTTGCTGTCGGCAAGCGAGGGCTCGCTGGCTAGCATCTTGGGAGTGGGTTACGCCCCCACACACAAGATTCCCAGGTTGGCTCGCCTGCTGTCGGTAAGCGAGGGCTCGCTGGCTAGCATCCTAGGAGTTTACAGCCCAAGGTTATTTTTGGCTCTGCTACGTTACCTGCGTCAACCGCCAGAGCGCAAAATCCCGGAAGTTCAGGCTCAACCCCTTCCTCCCCCGCAGCGCACTTTCACCGACATAACGGTTCTGGCCCTCGTGTTAACGACGCCACAAGAGCATCCGGCCAAAAGTGTTCTCCACCAGACAGGGGCTGACTCAAACATAGATATGAAGGTAGAATCGGATATCCAATATTATCTGGACACTAACCCTAGGATATTCCAGTCAAAATCGTTTCAAAGAACAGCAGACATTTTGGCTGTAATTGAGGTCTTGTTTTTTTAGACGAAATTATCGTTCGAGTAGAAGGTCTTAGCACAATGAAATAACACCTAGTCGTGGTTACTTCGAAACAATATGGGATAATTCGCACTTCAACTGGCTACAAAGGGTTGAGTATTTTGAACGCGGGTATGTACGAACAAACCACATACGATCCATAGCCAGTTCTTACTTTATTAGTCTTCCTTACAATCTTTCAGCCGAGAAAAATGGAAATGTTCTGATCTGGAGGCTGGTTTAAAGATACGGCTAAACTTCAAGGCCAGGGGTGACAAACGGCGGAAGTTACATCCAATGCGTATTTTGATTGTAATGGAAACGTTTTCTGTCACTGTCCGGGAAGGTCTGTCTGATCTGTAAGTTTAAAAGCAGCTAAGAATATTAGCCTCGAGCGTTTCGTAGATTCGTTAATCGTAGATGCGTTTCAGTTAATGTATACTGTGACTATTTACTAAGTAGTTTCTTTCTAATATGCCTTTTATAACCCAATATAGAATGTTAGGGGTAAATTACATTGTGTCATTAATCAGATATCTACCTGAATTCACTTTTGCCGTATTGAAATAAATACTATGAAATGTAATGTTAAATTCTAGGTTCTCTGATCTTTTATACATGGATTTCTGAAAACGTTGCTCATACCAGAAATTATACTATACGCCTACTTTCTTTTCATTTGCGTATACTATTAAACGAATATGTTTCTAAGATGAGATAATACAAAATCGGTAAATTGTATGTTTGTGAATAATGTTTACTAAAATGTTGTTTCTCCTTGATTTCACATTACTTTAACTATAATGCAAATACAGTATTATTGCACAGATTTTTTCAACTCAATTGTTAGGTACAATTAAGTAACTTAATCTTTTCCGTAACGTTATTTCATTCCTTTACAAAGTTTCAGAAGCCAGTACCAATCAATTCCAGCAAATTTACCCATACTGTCACAGCTAAACTATTCTGTTGGATCAGTACGTCCAATCAGATCTGTTCACTGGGCCATGCCACCCATTCAAGCAGGCCAATTCGCTAATGCAAGTAAGGCTGTTTGGTGCGTTAGAGTATCTCGTTCCCAGTTCCCCATCTGGCCAATTATTAGAGAATTTGGATTATAATTAAACTGTAAATGTATGAAAGGAAACTACACAATCAAATATTTCGATAGCAGAATAAATGATATATTAAAGCCCTGTGAAAATAAATGACAGTTGTGCTTTAATTATCAGGTTATTAACGGGCCAGCAGGTTATCAGGTAAGAAAATATTGGAAAATAATAAGGATGTCAAGAAAAAGAAGAATTACACGTAAAAAATGGAAGTACACATTACAAATAAAATGTCGTGTTTTATAATTCAAAAACATAAAATATTAATTGAAAAAACTAACTTGAAAATACAGAATTAAATGTTAGAGATAATCCTAACACAATTTTCAGAAATTCAAGTCGCAGTACCACGACTCATACACACACGCAAACACTCATGCACTCACTCTCGCCCTCACAATCTCTCTCTTCAACACACACTCTCACTCTCGCCCTCACAATCTCTCTCTTTCACACACACTCTCTCACTCTCTCTTTCACGCACACTCTCTCTTTCACACACACTCTCTCACTCTCTCTTTCACACACACTCTCTCACTCTCTCTTTCACACACACTCTCTCTTTCACACACACTCTCACTCTTTCACACACACTCTCACTCTTTCACACACACACTCACTCTTTCACACACACTCTCACTCTTTCACACACACTCTCACTCTTTCACACACACTCTCACTCTCTCTTTCACCAGCACTCTCACTCTTTCACACACACTCTCACTCTCTCTTTCACAAGCACTCTCACTCTCTCTTTCACAAACACTCCCAATCTTTGTCTTTCACAAACACACTCATTCTCTTTTCCACACTCTCTATTTCACTCTCTTTCTTTGTCTGTCTCTCTCTGTGACTCTCTCTGTCTCTCTGTGTGTCTCTTTCTCTCTCGTCTGTACTTGAATAAAGTTTATGCAAAGTTCAGTTCTGTGATTATTGAAAAAAAATTTCTTAGTTCCTTAACTGTTTATTTATCATAAAGGTTGCCAACAAAGTTTAATTAGCAGCCAAATATGGAAGAGATCAACTGCTGAATTACAGATCAACGCAACGCCGGGTGACAATGGACACAATATTTAAGGAAACGTAAATCGCGACGGTTACAATGTCAGGTACGCCTCATTCGGATAAACGGGACTCCACTGAATAGTGAAAGGTACCACTTTCTCCTGATAGGTCATGGAAAATGGGGAAATCGAAGAAATTATTAGAAATGAATTGAGTTTTGACCGCATATTTTTTTGTTTGATTATTTAGAGTTTCCAGGTGTGTCACATACTATGGTATTTATATTAGTACGTATAGTGTATATAATATCCCTCGAGGAATTCCTCCCAGCTAGAACGAGAGATCCAGCGCCAACCTGCATGTCGGCGTGGTTTCCCCTTCCAGGTTTCTCCCCCAGCAGGCACCTGCCTCAGCCAGGGAAATCTCTAGCTATCTTCTGGCCTCCCGTGATCCTGTAGGAGCGTGTAAACGTGTGTAAGTATAAAGGGGAAGGGCTGATAAACGATTCGAAAGAAATGATCGTGCGCAGTCCGTGGACCGTTTTTAAGGTATTCCTTCGTCATTCATCCGATGTTTACAAGATAAATCACGTAAAATTACCCGTCAGAGTACTCAGCCGCTAGAATTCTCCTACGGTCACCATAGCGGTTGAATTTGACCTATTTGCGTATCAGCTGTCGAAAGTTCACCATCGATACTCGGACAGAACGATTTCACTATCAGCAACCCAGAAGAGGCAACAACAGTGCTACTAATGAATCGTATAGTATTTCGTAGTTGAAAAATTGCAATGTTTCTAACGAATTCACTGTACGATGTGTAGAATATTTAGTATAAGCATGGAGTTGCAAATTTGTATGAAATAAAATGAAGAAGGGAGTAATTCTCAGAGGTACGCTTTGCCACGAACCCTCATCGTTCAGCACGGAACGGTTGTAATGGAGCTCTTCAATGCATTCGAACACGTAACCTAGTAAATATGTTGCTGTTTACTGTGCTTTGATCTGCTCGAACGTCCGATACATCTCGAGCCTACTTTGCCACCACATGGCATGCCTAGTAGACCGCAACTGTCAAATTGTGTCATTACCAACGTGTGGCATAAACGTTTGTTCCCTTCCTATGGCATCTTGTTATGTTCCTCATCTCGTAACCCACAATGTGAGATCATTTGGGACCGGCTCTATTTTTAGGGGTTCGGCTCTTGCGAGTATCCGCGCTCAAGGTACTCCAAACATGAATTTACCTAAAGTAAAATAAAAAGGAATACTGTAAAAGTATAACTACAGTTAGGTTCGTATAGTTTAGATCAATAAATACTTTTCGCTAATGTCTTGTTCCCTTCATAGAAATGCCGGAAGAATTAGAGGATGACAGGTTTCCACATGCGATTTTTTGCAAATATTAATAACAATAAAAACTAATCGCTTTGTAATACAAATGTGTGGATTTTGTCAATGTAAGGGAACTAAGAAGAAGTCCCATAACTATTCAAAACAATATATATATATATATATATATATATATATATATATATATATATATATATATCCTATTTAATTTTATTGAACTGAAAGTGACCCTTTCTATAACCCATACAAAGGAGAAATATTTGTCTTACAACATAATGGTAACAAATTTAAATTCAAGAATAATTTAAGAGTAGAAGCTCGAAAAAGTGTCTAGTTTCTAACATGAATGTCTTGCGCATTGCATGCATAATGTGACGTCTCAAGAAATGCAAGTTACATTTTATACTATAATCCCTAGCTTTGGGTTCATTAACTTGGCGTCTAGTACATCCCATAAAAAGGAACGATTATGTTACAAAAGAACATGCCAACGCAATGTACTTCGCAGTTCTTAAAATTACAAGACTTAACTCACAAATTCTTTTTTGTATTCCTGCATTATAAAATACCTTTCTCGTTAGAAGAAATCGTTCATAAATCGGCATTTTACGGCACAGATTATGATATATTTGCCGTTTATATTTGTTATTATTACTTGTGGCACAAATAATTGCACACATATAATGACACATTTACCCAATGGCAGCGAGAGAATCCAGGGACGCTAACGATAAATGAAATAGACGCCGACCGTCTTTATGACTAAATGTCAAAAGCGTTCAGACCAAAAATTTATTTTCATTCTCTTATAAATTTGTTACTATTTAATACAAAATGATTTATAAAAGTAGTTTGTAATGTTGCTTTACTGCATATGTACAAAATTGAAAACTTGTTCCTAACGACTCTCGTTTTCAAAAAACTAGTCCTGCCATAAAGCTTGACATTATAAACTATTTTCATAATATACTCGTATTATTAGATACAAATTAAAATTTCGTTCATGCACCATAATATAACGGAAATAATTTTAACTTCAAACCAAAATACATCAGGACAAAAAAGTTCCGGTTTAGGAAGGTTTCTCATTTACTCAGAGTTATTCATTTTATGACACTGGTATTATTGATATTTCCGTTCTGAAACTAGTAAATAACATGACTTTATTATAATTATTAAAATACATATAACGTATTTGTGGAAGAATTCACCAATAAATGAACAGTAAACATTCTACATTGACAACTTCTGAGTTTCTCTTGCTTTAAGAGGATTGACTTTTTATCTTAAGTTAGAGTTTAGGTATCTTTCCAACCATTGTTGTGAAACTCAAAAATACACACCACCTCATTGCCTCGTGCAATGATGATAGTCTTCTACTAGTGGTAGTTTCACACTTCGTGACACTGTGTCATACCATGTACTTCTGACGTCAGTTCAACTAGTGTTGGGAAAGGAAACAATCTCTAGTCACCCCATCGTTTTCCAACTTGGTGGAAAAGGGGATGTTTCCCCATGTAAAAAAGTGGATAAAAACAGAAAAATAAAAGTAAAAATGTAAATAAAAGTAACAATAAAAGTTCTTAAATTTAACACAATTATTTCTAATCGTTTTTCATATGTAAAGCTTAAAGCGTTTAGGGCGACATTCACTACCTACTGCACTCTGGTGGCGAGGTGATCAACTGAGTGGACACGTGATTTCGTCGTGCTACTCGTGCAACGGACTCCCATTGTTGGTATCGACCTTGACATCACGTGCGTCGTGGCTGCAGTTGGACTGTTTGCTGACACACTGAACGCTTAATGCGCCACAACCTGAAGTAGTATGACTGATACCTTCACATGACTTTGAGCAAATGCGTTTCTTGATGAGGGGTTACTATTTTCAACATAGAGTAGAGAGATGCGTGAATAGAAGTCCATACCCGTACACCTCCCGTTCAGAGAGTAGGGAGGGAGGAAGGAATTCCCCTATGGCCTGTACTCCGATTTAAACACAGTGACACATCAAGGTCATGAGCGGGAAGGGCAGGAAGATATTGTAATCCAATCCGGAGCTCTAATATCAAAAATGTAAGTCGTAACAACGCTCCTGATTGGATGACAGTGTCCCCTTCATCGACCAGCTCGGGACCTTACAGCACCGTTGTGTTTAAATCGAGATACACGCTTCGAGAGACAAGTGGCACTGATGTCGAATTCTGGACTGTTAGCTGAAGATCTCTCCTTCACAGTGCGGCTGCCACGACTAAATTAGGCATCACAGGGATTAAATATAATTATCTTACATTAAAACTAAAATCTTACATTGTCAAGGACGTTAACTGGTTCTAATCATCCCGGTCGACAAAATTCCCTCGAGCCAAACGCCCTTGAAGATTGTCACCACTCAATTCATTGAATCCATTCATAGATTTTAACGCATTTAGTGCATAAAAAACTTTTACTTTCTCGCATACTTCTTAGGTGGTGTAAAAACAGTATTGTAATGATGCCACAAAACGACTATTTTTTTACAAAATACCTATTCTGGGTCCTGAAACTGAAAAAGGTAAATCTTGTTTTTATATGTAGTAAATTAATTTTTCTAAATCGCCGAGGACTCAGAATCCACATTTCGTAGATCCTTGATTCCAAAAAAAGTAGGTATGACGAAACGTCTGTCCATCCGCCTACCTGAACAACGCTAACAGGTAAACCACATAGAAAATGTTCATCGAAATTAAAGTTCCCCCATCGATCTGGTTGATGTCACGAGCCCTTCAATTCAAATCTGACCTTATGATTTTGGAGTGTACTTAATATAAAGCCTTGACATTTTCAAAGTTTTCTCGAAAAGACTCCAAATTGTTGATTCAATTTTTCGTTTTCCGAAAAACGAAAACCCTGCGCATATCACATTTTTTTTAATTCACTGAATTTTCGAATATTTTTTCGTTCAATATTTTTCTCTTGAGTTAATTGTTTAATTGTGTTCTTTCACCATTCAAATAGTTGCTGGACTCAAGCAATTTAATAATGGGGATGCGTAGAATACGATGCATTTTCAGCCATTTAAAAACTACAAGAACTTCAAACGTCAATTGCCTTGCTGATATATCATTTAACTTTATCTTCAAGTTACTGAACTTTCTATTAGCGTAATGAGTCAATTAATATATATTTTAATGTTACTGATCGTACAGACTAATTTTAATGTTAAACTGCGTTTATTTTAGGTATTTTTCGTTTACACAACTAGCAGACTGCTTAAGCGTCATTTAGTAGTGAATTAGTAATGAGTTTTGAACAATTATTGAATCCATTTCTAGACAAACAGAATTTCTTCAGATGATTATAAGAATTGACGTCTGTAACAGCGAATAGAGCTAATATCAACATCACCACCACCACCAGACTCTCTCGGGTTTTAGTCTTCCGTTTGTGCGTCGAATTCACAATCCTAGATTCCCCAGAGGCCTGAACCAGGGAAAGGGAGGAGAGCTAGAGCCCTGCGATGGAGCGCGTCTCCTCTTCCTCCTCCTTTTCGTGTTGTTCTCCCCTTTGTATCTGCTATTTTCTCCTCTATTTCCGCTCGCCATCTTTCCACTTCCCACTTCCTCTCCACTACCTACTTCCCCCCTCTCCTTACGAATTCTCCTCACGCCCTCCGTTTCGCCCCGTCTCCCCACGCGATCGCCCCCTCCTTGCTCTCGTCGCCTTGCTTCGCTCGCCCCGCACATCCACCCGCTCCCTAAAACTTGGAGGAGGTGGTGGCGGGCGTTCCTCCGGCGGCGGAGGTGTGGCAGGCGGGCGGGTAGGGTGAGGCGATGCGGGGCGTGGAGGGGAAAGGGTTAAGGCGGGGACGGTTTGGGGGGCGGGTCAGGGTGGGGGGGGGGGAGGTGGAACGAGACGAGAAGGCTGGTGGTGAAGGAGAGTGGAGCGGGGCGAGGCAGGCGAGGCGGGGCGAGGCGGGGCGGGCGGGGCGGGGAGGCGGGGCGAGGCGGGGCGAGCGGGGCGAGGCGGGCCGAGGCGGGGCGCAGGAGCGGGCGAGGCGGGGACGAGGCGAGGGCGAGGCGGGGGGGGGCGAGGCGGGCGAGGCGGGGGAGGCGGGGCGAGGGGCGGGGGGCGAGGCGGGCGAGGCGGGGCGAGGCGGGGGAGGCGGGGCGAGGCGGGGCGAGGCGGGGACGAGGCGGGAGAGGGGGGGAGTGCGGGGCGGGGCGGGGCGAGGGGGGCGGGCGGGCGAGGCGGGGCGAGGCGGGGAGAGGCGGGGCGAGGTGGGGCGAGGCGGAGCAATGCAAGGCGGGGCGGGGCGGGGAAGGGCGGCGTAGGTTGGGGCGGAGGGAGGGGAGGAGAAGTGAGAGGTAAGGCTGGTACGGGCCGGGAGAGTTGGGCCAAGGTGAGGCGGGCGGGCGAGCGAGCGAGCGAGCGAGCGAGCGAGCAAGGGGCTCGGCAACCGATGATTTCATTAGCAGCATACCTGGGGCGACTTTGATCTTGGCCCCAGAGGTGGCTCGCAATTTCTCCTTCTTCTCCTTCCTCCTACGCCGCTCATAATTAGCATTAGGTTTGCTCTGTGTCTCTCCTCAGGGGGCCTAATTGGCATGCCTCCACTAATTACTCAAAGAGCCATTATTCCAAGTCAACAAATTTGAATTTATATTGTCCGTATTTATAATGCACCTGAATATCCTTTTCTTCTTTGCTTCTTTTTCTTCTTTCGTTGTATTATTAAATTGTTCATTTACGCCGCAATCTACGCAAATAGGTCGTTATTTCTCTAACATAACTGACTCCCGGAGATCAGAGGGGGAGCTTATGAACGTGCAAGGTGAGTAGAAGCTACAGTTGTGCACTTTAATATTCGGTCACACAACCAATTTAAATTTTATTGCATTCGTTTGATAGGTAGGTCAAGGAATAATAATTGGTGCCCAAAACAAAAGTTTATTATTGTGGAAAAGTATGTACATAATGAAGCCTATTTCATGATAACATTAATATAACTAGTCCATAAAACAAATAAACTAAGCTATAAGTACCATTTTAATATTCGGTCACTCTTCTTAAATTAACAATTGTTGTATGGTATGAATACAAGTTCTTGTATGTTAGTACTTGGAATGGTAACCTTCCTGTGAAATCAGTTCTTTCAATCGATTCGGCATACTTGCAGTATCTAATATTTTTGGAATGAACTGTCTGTAGATGCTTCTGCCAATCTCTTCTTTAATTTCTCTCTTGTGTATTTTTTAAATTTTTTTTGTATGAGCTTTTAGTTCACACCACAAATGTTCGATTAGATTACGTTTCTGAGTTTGCGGAGATGTTTTCAAGCAGTGGAGGTGTTTCCAAGTAGGTATTTCCTTTGGGGCAGTTTTAGAGAAGTCAGCTGCGCTCAAGCAGGCTTCATGTTTTGGGTCATTGTCCTAATAAAATTTTAACTTATCCTGTTTTCCGAGAGTATTCGCACTTCGGTACAAACATTCCTTGTGAATGAAGAGAAAAACATCCTTCGTCATCTCTTCTTCGATAAATCGTAATTCTCCATCTACACCTTCACGCATTACCTCACCAGCTTACTGCATCCCCCGTACTTTACAGACTAGTAGAGATTTCATTTTTTCATCAAGCGTTTGTTGACTTAGCGCCATACCCTAATTCTGCCACCTAATTGCCACAAGATAAACTTACTATTACGTCAGCATTAAAAGAAAATTACAAGAATTGGACAGACAGGAATGGACCAGCAACTCTCTCTGCAAATTAAGAAGTATATGTGAATGCGAGGATTATAATCCAGCCATATCCTTCAGTAGAGCTCACCAGGTTGGGTTAACTACATGCAGAATAGGTCACTCCAAGCTCGCACATGCCCATCTGAATTCCGGGAAAAGACTGTTTTGTGTAATGTGTGCAACTTTTCTATGCATATTAACCATCTATTTATATGCCCCAGGTTTTTGAACGACCGGACTAGAAATGGTATCAATAACAACCTGTCAAGTGTACTAAAAGCAAGAGAACAATGCAGTCGGTTTCTGAATATTTTAAAGGACATTAAGTTGTACAGTGATATACAAGAAAAATGTATAAACTGGACAATAATATGATATTAATATTCCCAATTTAAGTGTCACACAAGTGTCCATGTACAGAAATAATAATGATGTTGTGTCGATGTCGCTAATAACCTTTTATAGTTGATGCGACGTAAAATAAATACATTTAAAAAATGAAGATATAAACTTGCTATCATCAGAAACAGTAACATCTGATCAACATATTGAATTTGCGAATTTCAGCCGTTTCTTTCTATTGACCTCGCTTATAAATATTTTTTATTACCACTTTTCCAATAAACCATTCGTTTATTATCACTTTTGACACAGATTCGTGGCGTACCTATAGAAATTATGTAGGTATCACGAGAACCAGGCAACGCCGGGAGAGTCCAAAAGGGGATGCAATACAGCGGTGGAAGAGAAGCCCAGGTAACGGCACACGTGCGACACTAGCGCAGCGCACGGGAATCAAACTACGAGTGGAGGCGGCGGCTGGCTGTGACTCGGATCGGTGCGGAGAGAATTTCCTGGCGCGCTATATTGATACTGATTACTAGAGCGAAGAAGTTGAGGCATTTATTTTACCTAAAATAGGTACGGCACTTATTTTTACCAAAAATGGCATGAAAGAAAGGCATTTATTTTAGCTAAAGTAGGGGTGCAAAAAGGCATATAAACGATGAAAAAATTACAGTGAAATGGAATTATTGAAGAAGAAAAATTAGAAATATTCATATTTTTATTCGAACTAAAATTAACGTGGAAGAAAATTATATTTTCGTTGCAATTTCGATTACACATACCATCCGGTGTGATCGCTACGAATTTGTGCCACTCTCGACTCTGTCGCTTTAAAATTATATTGTGGACTCTTTCGAATCTTGAAATGGCATAGTGAAAATTCAATTATATTTTTTGTTCCTCAGAGTTGTGTAATCGCCACCACTGAGAAGGATTTACCATGCACAGAGAGCGGTTCTCATAAGGGATTGGACATACTCAAAATTAGGATGGGATTCCTCGTGAGTGAATCCTGTCGGCATCAATGAAAAAATTAGCCTCTGTTTCCACAGAAAGACAAACCACGACTGTGTCTTTGCGATGTCCAGGCTTGTAGGTATACATCCAGCTTTTATCAAGATCGGTTTCAGGCGAAAAATGCAGAATAATGACGTAAAAAAACAACACAAAATGACAAAAATAATGCATCATAAGCTCAAAATACGCCATAAAAGGCAAAATAAAAATGTACTAAAATAATTCCAGAAGTACAATTCAGTGATTTCTTTTCATGAAAGTCCTAAAATAGTAACAACAACAACAAAAGTACTTTGACAAACTTTCGGGCTTAAGTGATTGCATACATGGATATGAAAAGAATATATACTGCTTAGAATAATACTATACTATACTATATTATATTGAAATACTACAACAAAGTACAAAGTCGATAGGGTCGTTAATTGGAGTAAATAAGGGGAAACGGGAGTAAGATATCCTGATGAGTCGGGTATGAGGTAGGTAATGAGATGTTATAATGTAGTTTTGTAAATATTAAGTTGAAATATTGAAATAATTAATAAATATTAAGAAACAGGAAAAATGCGGAGCCTAACAAGAAATATGAACGGAATGTAATAATTTCCCAATAATTTCTTTTTGATTTTTTTCCTTGCCTTTGTTTATGTCTATGATACAACTTTAACAATGAGTTGAAAAGGGCAGAAAAATAACAGATAATTATATCGCATTTCTCCAGTTTTAGAATTTTCATGAATTGGTTTTGCAGTGTATCAATAAAAGCTGTCTATGTATGCGTCTTTGATGTATTAATTCATTACAAAATGGATTAAAAAACAAGGTGTTTATTTTGCAGAATAGTACTTTTTATGGTAGATAGAAAGTACTTGTAACGTAACAATTTCTATAGTACCTAGTGAGAGTTATATATTAGCGAATTCAGGTATTCTTCTTGTTTCTAAATGAAGTCGAATATTTTTTTATTTCTTTATAGTCTGTGAAAACATTACAAATTAAACTGCTTTCTGTCTCTCTAATTTTATCTAAGTAAATATTTAAACATGTGAGGAAAAAATATTTAGACCTAGAAAGGAAAAACTGAGAGAAAGAATTTGTTTGGTGTCATTTCTTATGTGTAATACCACACTAATATGAAAATAAACAGAGCAAACTTCAGAAGGAACTTCGAACGTAGATGAACGATGAGTGACCAAAATTGTTTATTCTGTAGAGAGGCATTAAGATATTAGTTCTCAGTAAAGTCCTGCACTCCCGAAACATTTTATGCCACTGAAAACCCGTGAACACGTATGTTTTTTTAAATTGACAAAAACAAATGAGAAACCGTAGGAGTGTTAAAAATAAATGTATGCAATACAGTATGTGTGTCGACGCAAAACACGTTTTCGTGAACGAACCACTGTGAAAAATAAATGCAAATCGAACTAAATAGTCCTTCTTTTCATTACTTTAGTACTTTCTGCAACTGAAGAAACAACCTAGTAAATTTCCTCTACCTATTAACATAATCCAACCATTCATTACGTGATGTTTGCCAGCAGACTGTTGGTGAGCTGATATTGTTCCGCATCACTGACCGAAGTCCGCGAATATCTGAGAAGGAATACCGCAATTTGCAGCTACCTACTTAATAAAGACAAGATAAACATAAATTTATTTTGGGTGATCTGGGCTGTCCGGGTGACGCCGCGTCGAAGGCTGAGTTGCCGACGTTTCGACCATCCTGTCGTGGTCTTCCTCAGGGCTGGTATGCGCATAGCCCAGATCACCCACATGACTCTGGTCGCGGAAGCCTACGACTTCATATAAATTTATTTTAACTGCAAATGGGCATAACCCGGTGGCAGCTAATTACATGAATAAGATTAATTACATAAATAAGATAATACAGCTACCATGCAAATTATATAATAATAATACCAATAATAATAAAAATAATGATATAAAACTGTCTAATTCATAAATAATTTAAAATTACCTTAAAGAAAAGAAACATCGTAATCAAACTACATGTGCAATTTACTTGTATAGCACACATGTTACAGAATATTAATTTTCAAGAATCATAGGGAATTATCACTTCTTCCCTTGAAGCCACAAGCTTCAACCTTTGCTGCAAACTCATGATCGGACACTCTACATGCCTAGCAGAGCACATTTTCGCTCCTGGGTATGGATTAGGTCGTTGAGCCGACAATTGCTTCGCGTCCTGATACCCCAGAACACCTGCTTCTCATCGGGAAGGTCAGCGGGTCGTCAGCGGGTCGTCCGGCGGCGACGTTGGTGGCGACGGCGTCGGCGGGGCGCCCCTACGGGAGCGGCGCCCAGGCGCGCGAGGAGGCCCCGACCGCACCAAGAAACCGCAGGCGGCCGTGGCGGCGGCGGCGGCGGTGGCTGCGCTGCGGCGGTGCGCGCAGGCGGCGGCGGCTTTGCGGCGGCGCTGGCGGCGGCCGGCGGTAAGGCCGACGCGCTGCGCGGCCCGGAGCTCAGCGCGCACAGGAGCTGCCACGCCCCCGCAACGACGGCGTCAAGCTCGCCACCCGCCGCCCCCGCGACCTCGAACTCGCCCGCCCGACGTTCGCCCTCCCCGCTGCCGCCGCCTCGCCCCCGGCGACGACGCGCAGCGCATCGACACCGCCTCCGTCGCCCCGCACACCCCCGCCACGCACCGCCACTGCCGCCGCACTGCGCCGCCACCAGCCCTCGCCTCCTCGGCCACTCCCCTGCTCCCCCCAAATGACACGCGTCCCATCACCGTGGCCGCGGCCGCCCCACCCACAAACCGACGCGCGCTGTCACCGCCACCTCCCGCCTTCCGCCCCCGCCACCGCAAACGGCGCAACGTCGCACCGCCACTACTGGCCGCCGCCACCGCCTCGCCTCTCCACACCCGCCCTGCCCCGCCCCCGCGCGTTGCCCATCACCTTCCGCCCCCGCCGGCCTTACGCCACTCGACCACCGCGCCGCCACGCTCCCCACCGCCCCCGCCCTGGCCCGCATGGACACGCGTCCCACCGCCCTCTCCCTCCACGCCACACCCGCGCGCTCCGCTCGGTCACCGCCGCTACAGGGCTGTCCACTCTCCTCCGATCCGACCGAGATAATGAGAAGTTACTGTAAGAAAGAACCATGTTGACCGGTCGGGAAAGAAATGAACGTTCTGCAAGGCGACGACATTGCAAGAGATCGCAATGAAGCCATTTGCAAATGAGCAAACTGAAAATACACACACTGACAAAGTGAGCGCATGGGTATAACCAGCATTTAAATTCACGGATGTGACCAAGCTGGAGCTCTTAAAACAGTTCCTTAGTATAGTAATCTCTATACATCACAGTGACAACATCCAATGGCGCTGCAAGGTCTCTGACCGGGAGGTTCTAAGGTTCAAGTCCTGACAGCGAAACTTTGATACAAATTCAAATGCTGTGACGAATTCTGCCGCTGTCAGGAAGATAATTCTAGCGGCTGGCGACCCTGATCAGTAATTTTCGGGGATTTCCTTCAATCAATACCAGATGAATGCCGGAAATATATCATAACACATGAGATCTTTCTTTCCTCTTCCATGTTCCTGCCTTCTCACACACACTGTCTCATGCATTACACTACCACACATTTCGGGAGGGTAGTCGGTAGCTTACAGCAGATCACTACTGGAAGGTAAACCTGATGGGATCTGGAGAGGGGTAATGTCGCAAGATCTCAGGATCTAGAGGAAGGATGAGACAAACACAACACTCCGATCATGCTCTACAAAAATCTACGTTAAAGCGAATCGTTCTAGAATTACCAAGAGCCTAGAATTACCACTTCGTTCAATGAAACCTGTCCTTTACCCATTCTTTGTTAAGTCCAACTGACGTGTGCAGCGAGTGTCAGAACATCGACGTAGTCATCCACTAAGTTTCTCTTATATCCTATTCTTACTGGTTTCCTATGATTTTCTCAATGTCGGTGTTCACTTAAATTTTAAGTCCCTTTCACCATTGGTGCATTATATCTTCGTTTTCCTTTAAGCACTGAATAAGCCATCAAATTCTCTTGGAAAAGAATTTAATATTTCAAGTCATGAATCTACGTTCCGTAATGCTGTCCGAGGAAAAATTATAGCCTCGTGTCCTAGATTAAAGCTTCACATAAATCCTTTTCAGCAGCGTGGTTTTCAATTGGTCACAAACTTACTTACGTAAATACATTGTCCCACTTTTTACAAATAAGATAAAATCGGTGCCTTTTTAGTTCGCCTGAAAATCAATATTTTTGATGCTATTTACTCCTGAAATTTCTTCCAAAACCTATGTACACGTATTTAAAATTATTGGCGTTTTTCAATAAATTATACTACTGAACCGACATTCCTGATTTTTACTTAAAATAAACGATATTAAACCGTAAAAGGTTCATCGCGTACTATTTGTGCTTTTTGTAACTATTTTTACAGAACAATAATTAAATATAAAAGTAAAAAACTACACTTTATGAAAATTTTTTTGAGTGACTGGTGTATTCCACTCAATTTAATTTCATATTCATCTTTATAACTCTTAATGATATGTATAATTTAAAAAAATGAATAAATTGTGTAATTTAAAAACAATATAAGGTGTATGCGCTAGTAAAACCTCCCGTAATATCGGTGTTCAAGTGGATGGAACTGATCTTAACACACAAAATACATTTAGAATTGCCCTAATCGATCATTTTAGGGTTTTACTTTTCCTATCTCCTCAAGCTGGAGATCGCAGGAATGTAATATATTCAAGCTACTTTCCGGAGAAGTGAAGGGCAGTCACTAGCAGTTAGTTGAGTATTCGTTACAATATCGAAATTATGTTTGATAATGCTAAGAAGAGGAAAAGTTCCGGATGTCGCGCATTCCCACTACTTTATTAACCCTGCAATTGTTTGCGAGAGAATTATTAAAGCACCGAAATACCTCCAGTAGCCCGAGGGAATCATCTCTTAGTCAGGAAAATGAATGAATTGTATAACCATAGCAACGCCAAGAGATAAAAAATCTCGTGCACTATCAAAGGAGGGCCTTCGGCGCACATCTCTAAAAGTTTGATTTTATTGTTTCTGACGATTTTGATAAATTCATAAATTGGTATAAGAAATAACATACATGCGCATTCATATAAAAATAATAAAGAAAACCATTATTTTGATGTAAACTATGGCCGATATATCGTCATAACATAGTAATGTATTAAAGTATATTTTGCTAATTCTTGAAATGCTCCAAATAATGTAAAAGGTTTTGTGAATTTAAATTTTTCCATGACAGTCGTATTTGTTTTATTCACAGTCCAAATCACTCAAATAACTCACATTCTAACAATCACTTGTAAAAAGATTAGTCAATGCTGAACAAAAGGCAGATCTTGACAATATCAATGATCTTCAGATTCTAAGATCAGTTGAATCCTGTAAAAAACTATCATCAGTCGACATCAGACTCTCCCCTTAGTACTGCCGGAATTATGGGCTCTCCCCTTCCCCCAATCCTGCCTTGAGTCGCACGGATATACGCAGCCCCCTCCCACTAGCCCAACTTCACATTGTTTCTCCTCACCCTGCTCTACCCCGAATCGCCATATGCCTCTTAGTGGCAGGTTCTCGAGTTCGTGTTCTAATGGTGATAGGATTTTCGATACTAACTAGGAAACTAGGCAAAATTCAACCGCTGTATGGAGGAGAATTCTAGCGTCCGGCTGCTCTGATCGATAGTTTTCTGTCGTTTCTCCGCATCAGTTCCAGGTGAATGCCGGAGTAATATCCTAACAAACGTGCATCGGCCGCGATCTTTCCTTCCTCATCTTTCTCCTATCCTCTCCCTTTGCTTGCACATACTTCCACGTCCATGCACTACACTAATACAAATGTATGGAGACATGTTGGAAGCTTGGATCTTGTACCGGTTGGGAAGGTCACTCGGTGGTGGAGATACCTAATTGGGGAAAATTCGCGAAAAGTAAGTGCACAAATGGAAAGTAGGAAATTATACGGGATTTCTATAGCATACCATCCATTTCACCTTGTTTGAGAAATTTGCAAAAATTCACTTAACAAAGTGTTCATTCATCATGGAAAAAATGTTTATATCTCGGAGTTGACTCGAAGCCGATGAAACGAAACAGATGGTTACTGCTGTATTGCCAAGACAATTGTATAGGGGAATTACTCTAAGAAGGGACCACTTTGACAATTGAATGTCATGCAGGACAATGCCACTGCAAGAGATAGTGATGAAGCCATTTAAAAACGAGCTAACTGTAAACGAACGTACTAACAAAATGAGTGCATGGACGTCTAGCAGTGATATTGCGGATAGTGACCAAGCAGTAGCAGTCAAAGCGGTCCCTTCGTATAGTAATAGCCCTTCTATCGCGCGGATGAATAAATCTCTCTGACGCCGCTGTTTAGAGTATGCTATGTAGAGCTTGACGATTTTCTTGATCTTATTTTTTATTGTCTGTGCGGGTGACGCCACGTCCATGGCAAAGAGCCTTATGCCGAGGAAGGTCGTAGAATGGCGACCAAAACGTCGGCATCTTTGCCACGGACGTGGCATCACCAGGACAGTCTATTAAATACTGACTCCGGTAGACTATGCTCTTCCTTGATCTTGTGCAAAATGATTTTATAGCCAAAAAGAAGGACGTATTTTCGGAGATCAATATAAGGAAAGAACAAAATATTTGCACAATGTTTATTGAAATCTTTTCTTTTTTGTTTGTTTGAGATTGCCAAGCTGCCGGCCCCTTGGCGGTAGACATCCGATGAAATGAAATACTGAAACAAATCCAAGGTAAACTCTAAGCGTACACCCATGTATTTTATTCGAATCTGCTGCGTTTGGCCATTTTCATAGGTCGACAAATCACGAATCGTAATTTTCTTCTGGCTCTAAATGAAGGTAAAAACTTGCTCATGACAGTCTCCGTTGTGGCCGTCGGCCGTTGGGGAGATACCTGGTGGGGCATATTCGCCACAAGCCGACACATAAGTCGTCGCCGGATCGCATTTCCAGCGGTGGACGAACACTTCCACCGCTCAAGGTAAAAGCTCTCACTACACTAACGGAACTAGAGACGAAAGCAGTATATGAGCCGGAAACATTAGTCAATGAAGCATTTTAAGAAAAGCGGAAAGAGTTTAAAGTTTGCTTAAAAGAGTAGGAACGTTTTCCTTAAAGTTTGCTTAAAAGAGTTAGAAAGTAGTATGGGGTAGTTTTTACGTAATCTCATATACACAGAAATATTTCTTTTGTTTTCTTGGTCACCTGCACAAACTTTCATAAAGAGGGAATAAATTGTCATTTTGATACAAAATAAAATATTATAACTAAAACTATTCATAATTATGCTCGAGAAAATATTCTGTTTTTATTGAAAATCCCATCGAAAGCTGTAAAGCCATTTCTTAAAGTTGGACAGATAGAAAAACGTAAAAACAACTGAATGAATTTTTATATCATGAAAGTAATGATATGAAATTGTGTAAAGGCAACTTATTTTGAAATCGCAGACATACAGACACTGTAATTTTATCTATATAGATTGACAAACAGAAAATGCTGACGGGTTGCACTTGTGAGAGGGGATTTCCATCACAGCCATCACGACGTTCAGTATGTATTTACGCACTTTGATAGTCAGTTGAGCAAGGAATTTGTAAAATTTTCTCTTCTGAATTTTGAATGTAAAACTGATCACAGTATAGAACGGATATATGAAGACAATATGCAAGAAAATTTGCACATTTTTTTTTCAAAATAGTTGCTTAGGAATGGAAATTATGATGGCGTTAAACGGGGCGTGATTTTTTACTGGTTGAATAATTAAATAAACATTATAATAAAACACGAATCTAAATCAATTAGATTAAAAACTTCTAGTTTCACGATTTTTGCGATTAGTAATTGCACATAAGGATTCCATTGCAATATGCCCTAGGGGTTCCGGAGATTCTACGTAGCTTCGTTCTGATTCACAAATACACACACTACCTTGGTCTGTTGAAAGAGTTAGAGGGTGAAAAGAAATAAACTATGAACCTCCACCATTTAATATCCTATCGGCCAAAAGCAAAGACGGGCAGCATTCAGATGTTGAAGAGAACCAACTGAATGCATGGTAAATGTTTTCACAGTTATTACTATTGGTTTTGGATAAATTGGTGGTTTACAACACAAACAATACCGCGCTGCTCAAACTCTCCTCACTACTGGTTATAAAATGGCCGGCGGCGCAAATGAATTCAATCTCTCTATCTAGGGTCTTTAATAAATATTTGTAAGTTTGTATTGGTAAAAAAAACTCATGTTTATAGAGAGAAAAATGTATTGAGAAAATTAAATTTAAATGAACATTATAATAGTGAAATTAAATAAAACAATAAATTACAAAATATGTAACAAAACAATAAAATCATGTAATGCAAAATGTTGACATAAAATATAAATAACAATGATGTAAAAAATATTTTGTGTACATTTTTACAATGAATTTTACCATTATTGGGATAATATTTTTATTTTTTACTGATACGTTATTTCTTGTTATTACCTTCCATATGGAGATTGATGTGCGCTGCATAACGAACCTGGATGGAGGGGAACGTGATTGCAAGGGAAATATAAAAACAGTTGAATAGTGCTACATGATCTCTTAAAAAGGGAACTATGAGAAGGAATTATGGAAGAGAAATACAAACTGAATCAAGATAAGATTTCAATAATTAATAAATAAGTCAATCTGAATCATTAAAAATTACGTAAAAAATAAAACAATGCATGTACCAAGGACTAATGATCAGGCGGCGGCAGATTCTAATGATCAGGCGGCGGCAAAAAGTCCGAGAAGCAAAGGCCAAAGCCTCTAGTTTTTTTGTTGACACTCGATTACTGAATGACCTTTGAAATACCCTTGGTGCAATATACAAAACTTAGCTATAAAACCGTCACACCGGCGTTCATCAGCCTACCACAACACTTGAATTAGGGAGGTGCGGTTGTGAGATTTTCAGAACGGTTAGGCGTGCGCCTTATCTCTTCATCTCATGATAACTCCCGCATACCCTGCATAGATTTTAGCTACCCTAACCACATTAACTAGTTACAAATCTTTCAAAACAAAATCTTAAAAATAACAGTAAACGCCCCCTGATTTGACAGCATTAAGACACTTCACAACGATCTTGCAAAAGAACCGATTACTTCCTTTATTACGAAACTGGCGCATAATTTCTTCAATAATTTAAACCAAGAAGCTGTCACTTACGAAATAGGACCTAATCAACCCCTACTGTCCTGTCTAAGAAACCGACTCTCATTTCTCATTTTTCTTCAATATCTCTCCGACATCATAGTGCATCCAAGAATTGGATTGCAGTACAGCGCTAATGGAGAACAGCGTTTCAACTTCCCAGACAGCGCTTACACGCTCCGTTCTGGATATTCTCATTGACATGAAATTTAATGAGGTTGTTCAGCACCTTTCAAAATCCATAAATAATGATTTTTATGTGCTACGGAGCATTGCAAGTAGTGGTTTGCGTCCATTCATGACCTTTCATCCCCGACTGCTTTTCGAAGCACAGAATTCGTCCCGCCCCACCGCTTTCTCTGTATCTGTGGTCAGGGTCTGAGTTGCCTCGGAAAGCATCAAGTTACGAGTAGCAGGTTGCTAAAAATGGGTGATTTCAGGCAGGCTCGGAAAGACAAGAAGGGGAACACATGAATGAATAATCCAAATAAAACTTTTGCAAAGATGCGTCTCCCTGAAAGTGTTATCTCGATTTGGGACAAGTAAATAATTACATTTCACTTAGAAACAAAATTGTCACAATAATGGGTTCTAATGAAAACGTGCCAAAACGTAATTGCAACAATGCCATCAAGTGTACCGTATGCAAGTTTAATTTTCAGTTTCCTTCAAAATAGCGTTGGTTTACGATATCTTTACAACTGACTTCGGTAGAATTATTAGAAGCGCATATTACGATGCGTTTGAAACTAAAAAGAGACGAACGGATATGAAATTTGCCATCAGGCGTGAAAGAACGAACACGGTACTAATATGACACCATGTGGTAGGTGTTTCTGGCGCTGTCGATGCAACATTGCTCCCTCCGAGAAGCACGGTCACGAAAAATCGTCATGCTCAATGTCTCTAAAGCACTATTTCTAATATTCCATAACACATCAAAGTTTGAAAAGTGTGTGGGTTTTGCAACGTGTTCTACGAGCTGGTGAAAATGTTGAGAATGTATGGCGCACTCGCTTTCAACACCGGATGTTCCGCGAAAGGGGAAATGCCCTCCCACGGACGACGGACATTGGCATCTCAGGTTCTTTTGTATTCATTATGATTTTCGTTCTGTCCTATTTTTGTATTAATAAGCAATATAGAATTTCTGTACAGTGTCTCAACTTTTCTTTAGATCTCACGTATCACTTACAAACCTGGAGAAAACTCGCAAACCACTCCTACGAAAATCACTTCAAAAGATTTTTAATTAACGTTAGTATTAAAAAATTTTAAAAAATTTTAAAAAATTTTAAAATAAAAAAGACGTACTGAATTATTATTTGTAATAAAACAGACCTTTAAATAAGAATTAAAACTGAAATATCAATAAAAAATCAAGACCAACTCCAGGGGAAATATTGTTAATCCATCAAACATTAATGAGACTTTAATTGTTTTGCACGAATGACATCATTATCAAGATCAATGTTACTAATTTTCAGTCTCAAATAACTTTACATTTACTTAGCATTTTAAAAAAAAAGTAAAATAAAGGGAAAATATCCATTCACAAAGATGAGATGATATGGATGGAATCAGATACTGCATGACTTTGTTCGGACATTATATTATATTCTTTTTGAATATTCAGTTAAAAATCGCCGAATCTTTGCATTTGTAAGCACATTATTAATTGAATTCCTTTGAATTTTATACTGTTAACTGTAAAATATCTAATTAATTTTACGATTTTAAATGTATTTCACTGTTTCAGATTCGAGAAATACAAAATATGTAAAATCACTCTGTTTTTCATTTCACAATGTAGGCTGAGAATCGTCGATCAATATCACCGAATCACCGATCAATATCACGATTCAATATCACCAAGATGACACAAGAAGACATGAGATGTTCGTTACCAGCGCACTAAATTTTGTTTTATTGCGGTCTAACTCAAGAACCATGAGTCATACATAAATGTGGTTGGCCTGATGTCAACATTTGGATTTCCCGGGTTCTTTCCTTCACTGCATATTTGTGCTTTTCTTCAATAATCAAAAATCAGTTTCTCGCATGGTGAAAATTTAAGGACGTTAAAATGTAGAAATAAACACGCAACGAGAGACGGCCGACAGAGCAGAATTTACATCCCTTTATGTGCATAGATTTCGGAACCTCACAAAAAAATATACAATGTTTCACTATCTTAGTATTGACAAACATGTGCATCACTGAGAGTAATTATCGAATCTAGAGTCAGTGACGTGTGGATCCACCACGCTCACGCACTGATCCCCCTTGTAACTTATCCGGCGTGACGTCACACACGTCTCGATAAGTGCAACACTACATCAACACTGAACAGCTGATACTACGGAATCCATTGTATGTTGCATATCATGTCTTTCTTTCAGAAGACGTGAACTGTGTTTAATTAATGTGTTTTCTCGCTAAATGCCAATGTCAGTAAATACTACATTAATCAAATTCCTTGCACCAACGGTATTCAAATGAGTCAAGAATTTTTACGAGATATCATGTCACCTCCTGATACAGTTCACTGCCTATAAACCAGCTACAATAACATAATATCCATTAGTCTTCCGCGCTTTATCCTATTGCAGTTCAAAATACCTAGAGGTGACTGTTTATTAGAGGTCAGTCTACGAGATGTGTCTGGTCGCGGGCCGTGATGCCAGGTAGCACCTCAAAAGTTGGAATGTTTGCATCAGTGATATCAAGGTTGATGCCGCCAGCGCCAGTCTCATAAAGACATCATTAGTTGTCAGGAATCTCCAGGTGAACATACAAGACTCAGTTTCTCTCTACTCTCTACTAACATTCAAAACGTAGTTTCAAAATAACCATAAGAGCCATCAGCAGAAATAGCACGGCACGCTGTAATTTCAAGTTTTTTTTTCGTAGCGCACTATATTTTCATCAAATGATATTGCATGCGGCGAGTGTCGCCAATATACATATGAGCCAACTGCAAATGAACGAATAATGAAAGGAGAAGCCATTGACATCTGTCGGGGCTGTGCATTTAACAAAGAAAGTGGACTGTACAATGCATTTAAAATAGTTATGCACAGCCTTGAGTCCTGCGGATCCCAGTTGACGGTTGATCCTAATCAAGAATTATTTTAGATGAAATACGTGTTAAAGGCAGAGAAACTCTTTTAATACATTAATTTGAAAGTCAACAAAGTCGTCTGAAAGAAAGAACAAAATACACTTTTGTAGTGAACTATATGAGAGAGGACAAAATACTGGCCACTATACTGAACACAAAACTCAAAGAACGTGTCCAATTGCGTAGCATCAGATGCACTGACACTGAGAAGTCCAGTAATTTCTGCAAATATTTCTGCGATTGACCACAGGCCATTTTGTCCGGTGAAATTAGTGCACTACACGAGACTCTCGTTGACACCAGCACTGACCAGCTCTGTGGGGCATCTCACGCCAACAGTTTTCAATTATTCATCAGAGAAATAAATCATGAAGTGTGACAAGACTGTCTATAAATAGTGCTCTGAACGAGACACGCTAGTGAATGCAATGAAAATGAGGCGAAAACTTCTGTTTCGCGCACAATTCATATTTAACAGAAATACACAAATGTGCACACCTGTTCATATTCATTACGTCATTCATATAATGCATTATGAAGTTTCTCGAAAACTCGAAAATTGTGCAAGAAAATAAGCATCATATTGCGCATTTTCAGATACGCTCAAATGACACAATTCGGCTTCACATTGCTAAAAACAATTTACTTATAGAACCAGGATTTACACTTCTGTAACTTTGTTAAACTGAACGAAATGGCTCAGGGGGTAGCACGCTGACTTCGCATTCGGTAGGACCGGATTCAATCCCCGTGCCGGCCATCCTGACCGGGGTTTTCGTGATTTCCCTCGGTCATTCAGGCGAATAGCTGAGATGGTTCTACTGAAAGGACACGACCGCGAAACTGGCGTCGCTAGCCAAATTCAATAACGACGTGAAGTCACGGAGGTTAAGCGAATTCAAGACATCGGAAGTTTCTGTTTGGATGACAGACTAGCAAACCCGTGGGTCTGACAGCGCCGGGCCCCATTGCCTTTTAGGGGAGATATAGAATAAGCAATAAAATATTTTAAATAACCCTGATGTTAACATACTAAACTTATTTAAAAACCTATTAGACTAATACCAATCAAATAAAATTATATTTTAAACAACAAAAAAGTCTTAATTCTAAAAACACATATTAACCTCCCAATTTTAATAATATCTGCTAATACCATAGAACCAGAAATAGGAGCTTCAACATACAACAAATACAAATATTGTTAAAGTGATATTTCAATTATATCTCTAGCAATACGAGGAAAAATTGAGAAAACACGAAAAAATGTCTTTCAAGGGCAAATAGTTGACAGCTGAATCAAAATCGAAAGCAAATCACGATCTAAAATCAAAACTAAATAGTCCTTGGCTGTTCAGGACGAGTCGCGTCACAGACGGCCGAGTTAACGTTTCGACTATCATGTTGTGGCCTTCCAAGCTACTAGCTTCCAAGCTGAAGAAGGCCACACAACATTATGACCGCAATGTCAGCTCGATCGACTGTTAACGCAGCTCGTTCCGGACAGCCAAGTACCAAACGACTCCGACGGCGGAAGCACTAACTAGTACGACAAAGTCTGTGCCATTCTTCAGCACTTTAGTTTCCTGAAATGGCCGGGGGACCAAGTGCTGGTCGGACGATTTGAAGTGGATTGACTCCTTCACCACTTACCCGCCTTGCTCTTTTCTTCTCTAATAAGCGACCTCCACCGCACGATCACGCCACATTCCGCACCTACTGCCCCTCTGTCGTGAATGCGTTCCCCGCGCTCGTCCCTCGCGTGCTGGCCGCCGTCGCCGCCGGGCGCCGCGCGCGCGGCCGCCGCCCGTTTCGCCTCCGCCGCGCAGGCCGTGCGCGGGCAGCATGCGCGCCGAGGAGGCGGCGGCGCGACGCGGCGCTCGACGAGGCAAAGAGGGGGAGGGGAGGAGGGGGCGCGGGCGGCGACCGCAGCTGCGGTGGCGACGGTGGCGGGCGAGACGTCACGGCTTCCGCGCCCCCACTTCGCCGGCGCGGCGCGGCGCGGCGCAGACAGCCCAGGCGGGCGCGGGGCGCAGGGACGGCGCACGGGGAGCCGTGAGCAACCTCGTCGGCCCGACAGAGAGGTCGCTGCGTGGATGCTGTGCGTCATGCTTTCCTGTGCTGCACGGGAGAGCAAATGAATGGCATCTGAAGCGAATCTATACTCCGATTTGTTCACGAGTTCGTTGACGTTTGATCAGCTGCTACGGTGTTATCCAAACGGGATCATAAATGTCTCTACTGTAGGTGTCATCCAAGCTCCCGATTACAGACACAGTAACATTTTGACTTGCGACAACGGACTCACATGAATCACAGAATATACTCCGATTTAAGTATAGTGGTACTTCAAGATCACGAGCTTGAAGGAGAGAGGGAAATTGCTATCCAATCGGGAGCCCCAATACCAATAAATTAAGACGTAACGAAGCTGTCGATTGAGTGACACTGTCCTTCTCTCCGTGACTTGGTATTGCCATTATGTTTTAATTGGATTTAGAGTAGTTCTTACTAAGATTTACAATTCCAGAGCTAGGTGGAACAAGGGGTAATACTGTATTGACCTTGATATGAGATAATCAGGGTTTTACTAGAACTTTCGTAATATAACTCAGTAAAATTTTAAACTCTTAATCACAGTACTCTTTCATATAAGTCAATACCGGATTAAAATAATATATTATTATTTTGAAAAGAATAATACTTGAAGTTTTATTTAATGCTAAGAACTCAATTTCACAAAAAATGTGGGATTCCCTTTGTATTACAGAGCCCTTCAATTCCTGCACAATTGCATGGAATGTGGCTATTCTGTTTTAAAATAACAGAAGCACCCTTTTTCAATATTTTGATTAATTTTCTCGAATAAAAATTAAATTAACTATCTCGAATACAAATTGAAAGTAGAACCCAGACGTGCTACAACAGCACACGTTTTCTTGTAATATTATATTATCGTTAAATAATATTATAATGTCACAATTTATACGTTTCTTTCAGGTGATGTATAACGTTATTTCGAAAATAAACAAAATTCCAATTTTGTTTTAAATTATAAAGTTTAAATGTTTAAAGTTTAAAAGTTCTACCGTTGAATTCAGTGTATTCGGGTAATCAGTGTATTCGCGAATAAATCTGAAGTATATTTTAACCTTAAAAAATACTGCGTAAGCAGTATGTCAGAAATTAAAATCTTAGAAGTTAATAATACGATCCAGCGGCGGCAGCGGCGGTGGCATATAGTGCTGAGTGTCGCAACTGCTTATTGTTACGAGCTGGGCGTTGTTAAAGCAACAATAACGATTAGATTAGTATATAAATTTAACAACCCAGTAACCCTGATAGCGTTGGCAAGCAAATGCAGATAGTTAGAAAAATATAAAATAGTAATTATTAAATACTACAGTTTTGTAATATTCTTCAAACGTGCTACTCGTTCTAACATGCATTCCACGTTACCCTCTTTGTCTGAATATGCAATGTTCAACGCTCCATACGATCGGCACATAAAAATGTTAAAAAATTGCGGGAATTACTTATATTTCAAACAGTTCATTCACTGTCAGACAGTAATATTATAACAACGCAAGTTCAATCTATAATAACACATCTCTAATATATTATTAGCGCCTAGAATATCACCCAAATTACCTAGCATTAAACTTAATCGACAATAGCCAAGACTTAAGAAGATTGTGCAGATTTCATACCCTGAACATTTTCAATAGGTTCGATCATTTAAAAGAAGATATATACTGCACTGCTATAAAAAAATATACTGTAACTAAGTAAAATCATTTGGAATTATTATATTTGTTAAAACATAATTACGTTCATGATTGCCAAAAATGTAAGTTTATTTAAATATTGTCTGTGGTTTTTCTGTCTTGATCATATTTGTGTTATATTATATTTATTGTTTATACCATTTACTTGATTACTACAGAAAATAAATTCATGAGGGACTGTGAATACCTAGTTCCTTTACATGCCATTATATCTTTGTCAAAAGATTTTGATATTGTTCGGATGTAACACTGCAAATAAAAAAGTATATAAAACGAAAAAAAAATATTAACTCATCTCGGCCATCGCTTGTCAAACTTGCACAAAACGAAGGGCAAACGCTCCTTTCCACCTGCATTCAGAATTCAGTTTCTATGTAATTTAGAGGTAGAAATCTCAGAATAAAGAAAAGGTGCACAGAGTACATTTCTACCCACAGTACGTCCCATATAGTTTGTAACTATTTTTTTCCTTTAAATAAATTAATAAATAAATGAAAAATAAAGCCTCGTAATGGTTCAATCCATGTTAACCCACCAACTATGAGAAGAATTCTATAAATGACAAACCGACGTCTCGACAAACGAAGAGTGGGAAATTTTAAAGAATTCTCTGCAGGGTTTTAAGTCGGGGCAGATCGATAGGGGAATAGCCATTTACTAAAATGGCTAAGAAACGTTTAAGCGCTAGTGTTGTTCACAGATGGAAGGACGGCCGGCCGGTTAGACACATGGATAGATGGGTGGATAGAGGGACGAAGAGATAGACGGAGGTATAAAAAACCCTTTTCCGGTATTAGCGAAACACAAACCGTGTATTTCCGTTAAAATATCGATATCGATTTTCTGCAGCATTACATCACTTTCTAATATACTACGAATATAGTACGTACGTATATGAGAAAGTAATTGGTGGTTTTACACCATGGCACAGACTTTCTCGCACACGTTAGTTTTCTAATCTCTATAGCCTGGGCTTTTGCCCTACACTCTTCCCAGCTGTCATCTTTTGCCACCTAATCGTCATTTTCTCAAAATTTTACAATTTTCGGTACCATAACGGCAGAATTGAGATACAACTTCAAGAATAGTATAGGAGAGTAAAACCTGGTCCTACATGCAATTTTTTTTTTGGAAAATTTTTTGTCTATTGTAAGAAAACGCTTTTATTTTGCTTTTTCAAGCAACTAACCACTTTTATGGCTTGCTTGCACTTAATGTAACGAGTATATCTAGTAGGTCGTGAAACAATATCTGCCTTGAAAAATGTATATGTTTTACAATGTAATACGGATTATAGAGGGGAGCCCAGAGAGGCAGACTGATAAAAAGGCATTTTTGAAAAGAAAGAGGGAAAACACGTCTTTAGTCTTAGGTATTCTTTGGTATCGGTATTTGCTAACATGTTTAACGCCAAAATTTCAAAATATGTTTATCACAATTACAATGATTTTTTCATTACTTGTATACTAGAATGTGAATTATTAATACTCTTTTGATTCTGTTATCTGTTACACGTTTAAGCATTCAAGATGACTGTATAGTGATGGCAAGTAACCTGGAATCAGCGCCTGAATTCCTTCTGATTCCAAAGCTCTGAGAGCCACAGGGGTCTTGCGGATGCCGCCGGGCGTGGCGGGAAAGGGGTGGGGCGTGGCAGCGCGGGGCGGGGCGGCGTCCGCTTTAAAGAGATCGATCCGCCGAGGGTGAGCGCCGGGGCGGGCAGTGGGGCGCCGACAGAGCTTTCCGGCGAAGCTGCGTCGCTCACCTCGCTCACGTCGCGCTCGTCGCCTTACCCTTGTCCATCGCCCATCGCCCCCGCCACTTGCAGCCGCCCCTCGATCCTCATCCGTCGCTCCGCACCTTCGCGAACCGTCCCTCCTCTCTCATCCTCGGCCTTGCGCCACACGTCCCACATCCCACGTCCCACCCCCCTTGCCATTCATTCCTCGCCTCTACGCCCCATCCCTTCATCCCTCGCCCCCATGACCCTCTTCCATTGCTCCACGCCCCTCATCCCTCGCCCATTCCTCTCTTTCCTCGCCCCACCCCCACGCCCTCGCTCCACGCCTCTCATCCTTCGCCCCACCCCCTAAGCCCTCGCTCCACACCACATGCCCCACGCTCCTTATCCCTCGCCCCACGCCACTTATCTTTCGCCCCACCTCCTACGCCCACGCTCCACGCCACATCCCCCCGCCCCTCATCCCTTGCCCCGCTAACCTCTTCTCTTGTCCTACTCTACACGCTCCACGCCACATGCCACACGCCTCTCATCCCTCGCCCCACTCTTCTCTTCTCTCGTCCTACTCTCCACGCCCCTCATCCCTCGCCCCACTCTCCTCTTCTTTCGCCCTACTCCCCACGCTCCACGCCACATGCCCCACGTCCCTCATCGCTCGCCTCCCTCTCTTCTTCTCTCACCCTACTCCCCATGCCCCACGCGCCTTGCCCCTGGTACCGCCTACCTCGCCTTTAACTCAAGTTACGCTTTCTGAGCCCCATGCAGAGATAGCCTAGCTTTGCCACTTCTCATTTGTGGCTCGTCCCGTCCACAGCCTTGCGTCGCCCTCGCCACCTGCCCTTTCGCTAAATCGGTGTCTCTGTAATACGCTACTCATTCCACGCTTCGCGTATCTTGGGACGCGTCTGTTACAAACCGGATGTTTCGCTCGGACAATTCGCGTCCCCGAGGTCACGCCTACTCCATATCGGCCATCCGGCCAACACCACCTCTGCCTCCAGCACCTCTGTTTCTAACCCCCCACAGCACTCCTCCCCTCACTTCACATCGCAGCTTTTGTTGTTCCCACTTTCCCCTCCAGTCTTCTCTTCGTGTTTTTTCGCTCTCCGTCTTTACAACAATCCCGTGACCTTAGCCATGCCCTCTTCTCGTCTCCTCCTCGGCGTCATGGCGGACTCCAAAGCGCCTTTTCCGGGGCCAGCCGAGCGTTTGTCGCCCGGCGCCGGCTGCTGAGAGTTGATGAGGGCCCTCGCGATTTCTCCGTGGGCGCCGCCTCCGGCAACGTTCTTTCCGCACCCGGCCATCGCGCACGGCGCGAACGCGTGGGGCGGTGAATTTGTTCCCGGCGCTCCGCTTTCAAAGGGATCAGTTTAAAGCGTAATGCGAACACTATGGCGTCCGCAATGAACACTCGAAAATATTAGTGGGAACTGTATTTTGCTTGTTAGATAAGATGGACTTACTGAAAATGATGACCTGTACAAGCTGTGTGAGCTATAAACTAGAATACCGTATGTTAAGATTGGATTTGTGTGAGGTCTTTAATATTTTTTGTTCGTTTTATAGTATTTTTATTTTATATTTGTATTAGTTTATTTGGAGTGTATATATATATATAATATATTTAAATACAAATAATTAATCTCTCCATCTCTTATTCAGCACACTTTGTCCATCGCGTTGCGAGTTCTTACAAACGAGGTCCGTAAAACAATTATAGATGTGCGTTTCTGTAATTGCACAACCATTTGATTGTGTTGTGTTTTCAATGTGTAGATCGCCAGTGAAATGTACCTATTGTCTCTTTAATGGGTTAGAACAGGTGATATATGCTGCATGTCAAAGTAAATACTGTGCATTTACACTCTAAACGTACTTTTAATATCTAAAAAAACGAAGAAATGTATTGGCATTGTTTTTAATGCCAAGACACAACTTTGTACATAATAACATAATACATAATACTTTCACGCAAAAATTTGTATCTTTAGCTTACACGAAGTACTGAAAATGATATTACACCTAGGGAGATGGTACCTTCACAAAGCCTTTAAAATGTAATCTTTTGTCAACATATGTCATTGAATTCATTTCTAAATTTTTACGATTCATTTAATTTTCTCAGTAATACTACACCATATCCCGTTCATCCATTTATCGAATTCTGAAAAATGTTCCTAAATTTGAAATTATTAAATCATCTTTAGAAATTGCATTTTCCTGTTTACTATGCAATGAAATTGATGGTGACATCACTGTTGATTCTGGGAGCAGTTTCCAAAACGAAGTGCGGCGCTGCAAGGCAACCACTGAGGGCAACTTTATGATACGGCTCGTATCCCACCCGTGTTCTCGTTCCCTCCCGAACTTCATTACTGCAGCCGCACTGCACAGCCTGTGCGCTCCTTGAAGATGATGGTAATGGGTTGAAATAAGCGAGAGTAATTCCAATTTCGCCTTAAAGAGTCCCCAGTCTCTCCCTCTCGTTGAAACTCACGTTCTACTCCTATTCAAATTGTTTTCAAAATCGATCTTTCAAATACTGACTGGAGTCTATTTTCTTGGTACAACAATTATCTAAAGAGTTGTTTGTCATGTTTTTTACATTTGAACATTTTGCTACAAATAATTACTCTTATTATAATCAAAAATACTAACGCGATGTTTGTAGCCAACTCCCAGATAACGGGTTCTTAACTTAAATGGGTAATAATGAAAAGATAAATGTTGATTTAGATTACAGGTTAACATTTGCTTTGCTCGTCATAATGATAGGCTTCAGGGTTCATTCAGGGTTGGAGCAGGATTCATATACAATCTTTTTCTCGGTGGTTCCCGTGGGCCGACACTACTCTCATTTGACTCTACTACAATTTCGTGCTCTGTTCTTTGTTTCCGCAGACAATTAATTTTAATTTTATACCGTCTTATTTCACGTATCTACAAACGTTTCAAATGCAACGTTTGATTCAAGTTGCATTCGAGACTCGATAACGGACAGTTTCCAACAACGCTCTATCGAACAAAACCCTGCTTTTGGAGAACAAAACGAGAGTTACATATGGAGGAATATATATTGAGATGCGTGTTCTCTCATTTCAAAAGTCATTCTTATTATATCATTCCCATGTATAAGTATAACAGAGAAAACAATTAGAATAGGAAATAATTAGAATTCGATATGTAGATGCATCTCCTTTTTCATAGATCTTCTTTTGATTTCCTTGAAGGAGCCTTGGATATTTCGTCAGACGAACTGGCCATCTTGCCTACAGTCCCTCAGTATGCAACTGGTTTTCGTCAGTTTGAATGCAACCGATTTTTTAATAAGTGCTTTTTTGTACCTTTATACATTATTTTCGCTCTTAATTGTTTGAAAAGGAATTCATTGCAAAAAAAATCAAACCTCAATTACATTTTAATATTCCTTCAAAAACCGACGCCAATGTTTTGTTTAATATTTGCATGACTTTATAATTATTCTGAATAAATTAAACTATTTAAATTGTGTTATTCAGCATTTTAATACATGTCCTTGATGCAATAGAAAACTAAATAAACCGAAACAAATTTCACATTGGGTAAGTATCGATGGTTCATGTATTGAAAAATGCACAAAAAATCTGTGTAGCTCATTGTTTTAACAGTGTTTTTTCAACACAGCCGCATGAATTAATCGACCACTGAAAATCTAAAAGAGAGAGAAAGAAATTGTTTTTTTTCTATTTTCCACAACACCACTCCAATTAGCATAATTTCACTTAAATAACGCCGAAACCACATGCACTTCCCGGAATGTGCAATAAGCTTCCTCTGACTGTTTTCCCGGCTCTGTGCAACTCACGTCGAAATCAGTCAAAATCAAGGCAACTAAATTAAGCTTACTCCAATGCTATCTGCATAGCGAATAATTCGATTGCCTGCCGCCTATTATCTCTCTGGGAACGGCCGCGATGTCCAAATTGCATGGCTGTTTCCGCTGCTGCTGCTGCTGCTGCTAGGCGGCTCACCCGGCGCGGCGCCGCCGCCACAAGAAACCGCAGCTGCTGCACCCCCTCCCCCCTCCCCTCTCCCCCCTCCACGGGTGCTCAGGCTGTCTCTAGCCACCCTCGCCTCACGAACGCAGTTTCAGCCCTCGCTGCCCCAATGGCGGAGATTGCTACTAGAAACAGGACATTAATATTAGCAACACGACTTGGATTAAAGCACAAGTCCTATTTTGAAAGTTGAAAGAAGAAGAAGAAGATGAAGGACAAGGACAAGGACAAGGACAAGGACAAGGAGGACAAGGAGGAGATGAAATAAAACATTTGATTTTTTAGTGATTCCGGGCGGGTCAACTATTAACTCCACTAATCCCGTAAGTGTAGTGCATCCCCTCGTGAGGTGACTTTGCTCTTCCCGTGGTGAGAACCGTCCCTGTCGGCTAGCGAGGTTTTCCTCAACCAGGTATCTCCAACCATCGGAACACCGCCCCAGCCGAGGCAAGCTATACACTCCCGATCGGTCTCCCGATTCGTGTTGTAGTATAATGCACGTAAGTATATGTGAAAGTAAGGGGTGATGATGTCGGCGGCGACGGTGTAACGGTTTGCGTACTGGACTGTTGTACCCAAGTTAGCGGGTTCAAACCCGATCGAAGCCGTGGATTTTTAAGGGCGAAAAAATCCTTCGTACGCCTTCCTTCGGAGGGGAAGTAAAGCCGGCTGTCCCATGTTCGTAGATTTACTTGCATGTTAAAGATCCTCAAGCCTAAATGACGCCTCTGAGCTAAATTCAAATCGCCAGTTTCTCGCCCAAGAAATACCTCCTTTCTCTCCTAGTTGGTGAAAGGAGCGTAGCGGAATTTGCGTGGTCAGACGGAAGAGCGGGCCTGATGGCCCGAGTCTCGCCACGTAAAATAAGGCAAATTCAATTCAATGATAGGACAAAGAAGGAAAATGAAAGATCGCCCCCGCGGCCCGCTTGTTAGGGTACTGATCCGGCACTCGCCTGGTATTGAACCACGGAAAACTACCAATCAGAGCACTCGGTGGCAGCTGTCTAGCTAGTGTCGAAAATCCTACAATCGTCGGTTTTCGAACCTAGGGCTCCATGGTCAGAGGCACTGCAGTGACATCAGTTGATGTCCTGAGACATCTCCCTCTGCGAAATAGAAGAAGAAATACAAAGAAGCAACAGAAGACGACGCATTAGGGTTCTTCTTAGATACATTCTTCAACAGCGCACTTCTGATATATGTGAAGCACTTTGAAAGAAGGCCGATAGCGTGTTTACCGATAGAATTGAGTAACACAAATTTAGCGCAATCAAAGGTCCCCATTCAAAGCAATCAAAGCTCGCCATTGACATTGGTGAGATAATTCAATTTCATGACCATTCAAGCTCTAGGTAAGGGTCACTCTTTGGCAGTCCGTTCGCAGTCAACTCCAGACAACCGTCCTCTGAATTAAAGCACTACGCACAGAGACGCCTTATATTCAATATTTCCATTTCAGCATGTCGCTCGTAACTGACTCAATTTTTTTTCTGTGATAAATCTAATTACTATTTTATGCTCTATATTAGGGAGCAAGTTCTAGGTGCGTATTCCATTTAGTTTGTGTTTAAATTCTCTTGAAAAATAATGAAGCCTTACAAATTTGGTTATTCATTCATTTTATTTAAATGTGACATTTTATTTCAATTTATTATCAACAATAAAAGAAACCTTCTATTCATTGTAATATGATAGAAAATACCAAAAGAAAAAAATGGTAGATTTATTTAAGGCCAGATTGTTTATACCAAAATTATTAAGAGAAATCATACTCACTACAGTTGAAACATCATACTTCATGGTTCATTAGCATGATTACAATTTGTATTAAATCCTCAGCGAAAGGCAGAAGAATACAAGTGTGTTATTTTTAGTGATTACTTCTATGGACTTAGGATTTGCAATAAATATTAATATTTATAAGAGTAGAGACTAACTCTTTCATTTCAGTAATGATTTTACCTTTCAGCTTCATTCCGTAAATCTGCTGTTTTAAGTTTAAAGGCTGCAATTGGAAATTATTTCTGATTAATGATAATCCCATGGAGTAAGTTCGACGAAAACTGTCGCAGTTTGGAGATGCAATTTTGTAAATATCAACAGTTGTCCTGTACATAATTTTTTATTCGTTCTGCATATAATACAAGAACTCTGTCGTAGCGTCATGAGAGAGCGTGGGGTTAGTGGCAAGAGCGTGATCTCCCAACCTCAAAATCAGTGTTCGAAATCCAAGTGGGCAAACCTTCCGCTACATTTTTTTTTGCTCTTTTGGAGTAATATGCGCTTAAAAATATGCTATAAGTCCGACGTTGAATATGCTATAAATTGAATATACGTCCCCAGAAATTTTGGTAATTACAATTCTTAGAAAATTGCGAAGTCGAATATCCTGAGTTTCGTCCGTTGAAAAGCATTTAAGATTGAAGGCTGAAGGCATTAAGGCTGAAGAATTAGTAAGATACTAGATAAACCCTGGCGAACACATCGCAACAAACAAAGAGATGCAGAAAAGTTAGAAAAGTTCTACGTAATCGCAGTACGGAAAACCGAAATCCCTAAAAGTTTTGTTTCATGACGTTCAGAACTTATTCTCTAAGACTAATAAACTGAGAAAAGTTTACAAATTCTGGAACAATACTCCTTTCTCATTCTTCACTACAAACACAAGGTTAAATGTGTGTCTGAAAATATAATTAAGGCTTTATATTTATGAAGACCTGTACATGTAAGTTGTAGAGAACTGAAGCCAGGAAATCATCCTTCTCAGCTTGTCTTGAAATTCTAATGAATTACCAGCGTTGGGCAAAATATTTGAAAAATGTATTTCAGATACAAAATACTCTGCCGAAAGTATTTTAGATACCAAATACAAAATAGTATTTTAAAATACTTTTGAAAACACAAAACAAGGTTTTCTTACATAATAATTTCTGTCCTATTTGTTTCTTCTCAACATTTCGCGTTCAATAATAGTTCATCATATTACAAAAAAATTATATTATGAAAATACATAACATTCTTTATATAATACAGTTTCAGGTGAATATTTTAACCCATCCTCAGGTAATCACATCATTCGCGATGTATGATCATATTCTAGGTCTGAAAGGTACCACTCTAGAACTGTATACAATAAAAAAGTTTAAAAAATGCATGCATCCATGCACTTAAAATAACCAATACATGCGGTTAAAACTAAGAATATGCGTTAAACCAAAACAGTGTTAGCGCGGATATTTATATACGCTTCAACTTTTACAATTTAATACAAAACGCAATTATAAAAATATATTATTAAAGATGATAAACAAAAAAAAATCAAGCGAGAGAACCAATAGCATTCATACAAGATGCCGTAATTTTCAGTCCACTTCATTAAGTTCTGGTGCACGAATAAACTTTCAGGAAGTAAATCGATTCTAGCGTCAAGAATGTTATAAGAAGACTATCAGAATATTATGTCGGTATTCTTGCTTTAGCATGGGTTAATTCACTTTCCTTTTAAAAGTGAAATACAAGAAAATATCGGACTTCGAAACACTTCTACCCAGAAACTTATATGTATGCACTTAAATATACCGTATAAATAAAAATATGCAGTTGAAGAAAAAAATCTCACAAATATGCAATTATACAAAGTGAAAATGGGCTACTTCTGTTTTATATCTGAAGGTGGGTAAAGTTATATATTTTCATTCGGTATGCGCAGTCAGTAAAAATATGCGATTGCATGAAGTTCCGCGGTCTATTTGTGACATGCACTGGAATTTGATCGTTCTTTTCTTTCTTTAGTAAATACAAATTAGAGAGAATAAGAGAAATCTACAATGTTATATCTTAATTCTCTGAAAAGTCATGATGTTGTCCTTTACTATCTCTATCAAAAACCGAAATAAGTAATCTACAAAATTACTAATCTCTCGTAACATAAATCTGAATCTGCAGAATCTGATTCAAGAGCCTCCAAAATAACCAATTCTATTTAAGTAATTGATTGAAAAGTTATAATTATAAATTACAAGGCATTAAGCGAGCAGGGACAGATTGTCAAATCTTCATAATGAGATAGAAAAGGGAAGTAATCCGAGTCAGATGAACGACTGATATATTATACCTGCGTATATTGCTATGCCAGAGATATATACAATCTCAGTCAAACCCCAGCATGAGCACGCAATGTCACATCGCAAAACACGTGACACTGCGTGTCGTCCTCTAATCTACTATTACTATACGTGTCGCTACCTTTGATTTACTCACAAAACAAAACTGGACATATACTGGTTATATACTCTCTGCAACTGGTGGTTATGCACATGCGTACTTTGAGAGCCAAGTGTGTCGACGGTCTAGTCCGTCACGACGCTGCGCAAGTGCAAGACCTGCCAAATTGTCAACTAAAAAAATGATAATTTTCATAAATTTGAAAAAATGTGAAATTTTTAGTCAACCGCATGGGATGAAGAGGATTGCGTATTTAACGTCGAAAATGCTAATGGAAATGCGGAAATTCGTTACCTCTGGCAACTCTGGTGGAATGTTTCCTTTGAAAATATTTCCACGGAATTCCTATATATCACGGAGGGTACGATGATTACGCTTATAGCACTTCCGGTTGGTGAAGATATTGTTTGTGCGTCCACGTTCCCCTAAACCCAACTCATTTGCCGGTCCAAGTTCTCCGTAACAAATTTTAGAGTTATTAAAAAAATTCTTCTAAATACTGCTGTAAAGAATGAAAAATTGCTTCGAAATGTCAAAAATTCGTGTTATCGACGTTTGTTTTATCCAAGTTTATCTATATATTTAAATTCAAATTTTCAATGAGGGATTAATAAAAAAGTATTTTTGTATATTGAAAATACAAAATACTGTCAGAGAGTATTTTCGATACACATACAAAATACATATTCAAATATGTATTTTCGATACTGCCCAACTCTCTGAATCACATATAATTATAACTAATCTTTTTGTGAATGGACTCGTATAGCAGACTATATTTGGATATTACGATTACACACACTGGTTAATATTTGCTTTTATGAACACACTTTTAGCTTTACAAAATTGCTGTTTTTCTTCGCTATACCTTCACACGCACATATTTGCTCAGGAAGGAAATATTGACTGTTTTCAATAGTTCAACTACAACTCGCACAATAAACAAAAACAGTAATTAAGCGTACATTCTATTATTTCACTCACTATTATATTTTACTGTTTATTCTATAAATGATATTGATGAAAGCAAGTGATAACTCACCTTGAGTCTAGTAGCAATAAAGAAAAATATCAGGAAATTTGCTTAAGTACAAAGCTCAAAATGCGTTATAAACGCTTGTAGTTTAATTATACAGACAAATGCAATAACATACCATAACCATTTCCAATAACACGAGAGAGTATGTCTTGCTAAGGCACTACAACATTGACCACGAAACTAACCAGACCATTCCTAGGAAAGCTGTTTGAAAGCTTGCAAGCGTTGACCAACCAGTGGCGCAAAGGCCAGAGCCAAACCTCTTGCGCCGCCAGATTCAGTCACCCACTTCGCCTCCGCCTCCGTCAGGGCCACCATCCTCCGCTTCTCGCTTCGTCTCCACCTCTGACACAACCGCCACAGCCTTCGTCTCCCTCAACAACTCCGCCTCCGCCCAGCCAGGACAGCCCTCTAAGCTTCCGAATGGCCTCCGGCATTGTAGTAGTGTAGTGTTTGTATGTGTGAGATACTAAATAGTGATGATAGGACAAAGAAGAGAAAGGAAAGATCGTGGGCGGTACATGGCTTGATTTCCGCCACCAGAATCGCCTCCGCCCCCCAACTCCGCCTCCACCACCGCCTTCGCCCCTTGCCCCGCCGCCGCATCCGTCACGGCCTCCGCCTTCGTCACCACCTCCGCCTACACCACCAGCATCGCGTCCGCCCCAAACTCCACCTCGACCACCGCCTTCGCCTCTCGCCCCGCCTCCACCTCCGTCACCACCTCCACCTTCATCACCACCTCCGCCTCCGCTCCCTCCTCCGCCTTCGACACGAACACGGCCTTCGCCCCCAACTCCGCCTCCACCACCTCCTTCGGCTCTCGCCCCGCCTCCACCTCCGTCACGGCCTCCGCCTTCGTCACCGCGTCTGCCATCGCCGCGGAACGCGATCTTCGCACAAACAATTGCGCTCGCCGGCTCGGAGCCCCGGCAGCAATTCGCAAACAGCGCAGCGCAAACACGCCCAGCTCCCGCCCGCCGGCCGCGAGGCTCGCGCCGTGCCGCGCCGGGTTATTGGCCGCGCGTGAATGAACTAGCGGCAGCGGAGGACGCGAAGGCACCGCTGCACTGCGCTGCTGGCCTCTCAGCGGCAAAGGGGGTGTTCTGTTGTCGGAATCTACGCCGCAGTTATTAACGTCCTTACGCCGATGAACAGCGAATAATCAACCGCGGTTGTAGTTTCTTCTATCTTCTTACACAAAAAATTATGTAAACAAGTAATACCATTGAGAGCACAGGCTACCGCGGCACGGATGCCAACGTCTCGGCCAGCATTTTGCCAACTTTTTCAGGGTGAAACTACCCGGATAGCCAAATAGCTACAGCCATACCATTTCCTGGATTGATTGATTGATTAATTGATTGATTGAATAGTGACTTCGGATATCTCAACTGCTAAGCTAATTCGTACCGTAGGTGTAGTACATGTTTTTGTTGCGGGAGGTAGAGATGATCTTTTCCTGTTGTACGACAAGATCTGGCACCTACATACACGTCGGAGTATAATTAAGGAGTTTTCCCCAACCATGTGCAATCTCCCACCAGCAGGACAAGCTCTAAGCATTCGAATGGCCTCCCGGCATTATGGTAGTGTAGTGCATGTAAGTGTGCGAGACTAAAGAGTGAGGATAGGACAAAGAAGAGGAAGGAAAGATCGCTTGCGGTCCTTGATAGGGTGCTACTTCGTCATTCGCTGGTGTTGATCGGAGAAACCACGAAAAACTACCGATCACTGCAGCTGTCTGCTAGAATTCTCTTCAGACAGCGGCTGAATTCGCCCTATCTATCTAGTGTCGAAAATCAAGTCACCTACTTAAGCCGGTATCATTTTTTCGAATGAGAGATCTCATCTGCCATCTTTACGTACAACTCTTTGGTTTTGTTATAAACGGTCGGCGGACTGGTAATTTCTGAACGAGCGCTCCCCAAGGGTGGCATTTGATTCCTATGTATAATTGCGCTAAGTCGATATAAGAAAAGTATTACGAAAAAATATTATTGCCGGATACATGATTCTTTTGTTATGTTGATCTTGACATCATATTATACATGTGGAGAATCGTGAGGGTAGGTCAGCAAAAAGCCAATGAAGATCAATAAAAGTGTTGACTAAAAAGTTACATTGCCAACGTTTTTTTATTATAAATTTATACATGAAATGTATGTTCATGTCAAGTAATATGCATATAACTACAACCCTAAAACAGGGCAAGCAAATAGTCAAAATGGCTCTGTAAAAAATTGGCTTTTATTGAGCTACTCTCACGGTTGTCCACCTATATCAATATTTTGGTATAGATGTTGAGGAAAATAATTCACTCCGTTTTTTTCCAAAGACGTCCATCTCATTTACTGCTAAATGTTGTGATATCTTGAACAAATTGGAGTTAAACTTTATCATCTCAAAGGGGTATCTTTAATAATTTTTCAAATACACGTATCAAACCGTCTTACTTCATTATGGAACAAGCTCAATTCGCTTGACTTTCAATAGAACACTAAGTTCATGTTCAGGAAAATTTCAATATTTCGGCTTTAATTATTTATAAGAATAAAATGAAGATCATAACTCTTAAATATGCAAGGATTTTAAACTCCCTAGCCGCCACCCAGTGACAGTAGCGTAGTACTCGCAAACGATTGCGTCTTCCAAAGAAAATTTTCACACGGCTCATTTCGTGAATGTGTCACCGACACAGCTTTCACCATAATTTCTTTCACGTAATAGTAGAGCGGAAGGGAAAATGTTTATGAAGGCCAATACATGTTCGGAATATTTGAACACGATAATTTCATTGCGAGAGTCATGTTTAATGGATTACAATTTTACAAAACTATTTTCAGCAGAAGTACAACTATTTCTACATTATTCAACATTATAAAATTCATTGTAATTGAGTTGGTATTCATAAACGATCAGTAGCTTACATACGAGTACTGTTGAATCTATTTTAAATTTGAGTATTCATCTGTTAAAGTAAGTCAACAATTTTTACGTATTTGAGAATGATCGGATATTTTTTCAAATAAAGTCGTATGAATGTTTATCCCGCCGGGAACATTATATGTAAACACAACTTTATTTTCAAATTCATGTCCATAATGAGAAAAATTCACAAAACAAAATCATAAAACGATGTTAGTCTGTGAATTTAGTCTTATTGCAAACAGCAGAATAACTGGCGACGCTTCCTTTATTATGGTTTTCACTTCATTGAATCAACTTCCAATAGATCTATTCCTCCATTCGAACTAACTAGTATTAATCGGTTTTCTTTCTTCCACCTTTGCATTAGAATAAATATTTAAGCTCTTTTGAATCCACAGACGTCTTCTGCAGTATGTGTCATTACAATAAACACAATATCAATTCAAAAATATTTTTATTATGACAGTATCAAAATTAATTCGTTTCTACACTTGGTCTCCAATACGGAATCTTTAAATGTAGGGCTAAAACAACTCCGGCAGTAATAATATCTATCCACTTTGGTTAAAGTCAAACATTATACCATAATAATCAGGTTCGTAATGAAGTACTTTACCGCCCTAGTGTGGTAATTACCACACTAGAGCGTTAAAGTAACGGCCACCCTCCTTTTGAAAATATTCTGAACTTTGTCTTGAATCCTACACTTTTCCCCTTTAAAAACGTTAATAACTGAGTAAACGTACTGATATCAATGTTTTCTTGGCTGTCCGATATATAATACCGGACGCGCAGAACCGCGGTGTCACTGTCCTGAGGAAGCCTACGACAGGACAGGCGAAACGTCGGCCTCTCAGCCAACAACGCGACGTCACCCGGACAGCTAAGAAGTGAACTCGAGTCGCGGAAGCCTAAGTTAACATTTGATAACAATTTTGTCATTAAGTGATATTGTACTCTGTAAACCAGAGTAGTGCGACCAAAGATTTCTTGGTTTCACCTTCTTTGACTTGCGATAAACGTAAGCAATCAAAACTTTTTTTCGATTTGGAATGAACTTTTTTTTACACACCAGTCTTTAAAAGTTAAATACTCACGCCCATATTTCTGTCTTGATTCGTTAGATAACAATGTTTCTAAAGCAGCAGTTGCTGCTATTTCTATTTCAAAATCAAAAGTATAATCATTCATGACGAAAACTACACACCAAGTGTGTTTCAAAAGTTCTCCTTGTTTAGATCAGTTTCACCACTTATGGGAGAAAACTTTGAATACTAATTGCAGGCGTAGAACGAAATATCACATTAAATCTAACGTATTTTTACAAAGCAAATAAAACGTACGATATCCGTATCGTAATATCTTATTACAATACGAGATTCGAAAATTGTCAAACGAGGCCGTTAGGCCACGTTTGGTAACTAGTTGAGTATTGTAATAACCTATATCGTAAATAACTAATATGGAGCTTAATTCTTGATCCATTACATAATTCCTATAGTTCTGATCGTAAATAGGAATTGTAACAATAGTTTTATACATACGAATGTTAAAATCAAAACCTTTACAACTGCCTCGAGCGTAAATAACATTTTCTATTACACCTCTTGAAGAAGTCGCAAGCAATCACTATGTGTCTCGCGATAAGAAATATTCCATGCTCTGTGGCAATCAGGAGAAAAGGAGTACACTGATGTTTGTAAATGACATGTTTTCATAACGGCTTGTCGAAAATACTCCCTCTGCTTTTCAGAAAATGGCAGCAGCGTGCTCTTACCAGCACTCAACGCGCAATATGTTTGCAGCTTTGAGTGCGCAGCACTTCGGACGTTCACGCAACGTTCCGATTCGAGGGACCGTAAATACTCTTCTGACCATTACCAACATAGGAACAAGATGGTTCAGAAGGGAGAAAGTATGACTAAGAGTACATTATCAATGTTTTATTCAACGACGATGAATGTATACAGTATCAACAAATATAATGACTTACGATTTATTACAAGAGTACAGAAAGGGAATTTGAGTTGGTGGTGTTGGCGGCGCTGTAGAGACATGAAATTGACATTTTGTTCCTGTACGTGCTACATTATTCTTCAAAATTCTTTCAGTGTTTGTGAGAGCGAGAAGAGGTGTTTTAGTGATAAGACAGTTCTTTCTAAATAAGGACAAAATAGTAGTGCATCGCTAATACATATGGTACGTGAGTTCCTACAATAATATCGGTACTTTTTATAGTGGAATTATATAAATACGCTCACATAAGTAGTTTCTCGAGACAGTTTTTTTTTTAATTTCAGTTTTACATTTAGTTAACAACACATAGTATATGGTATAAAATTACCTCTTTCTTTCTATAAAACAGGAAATCAAGCTTCAAAATGTGAGATATGCAGTTATTTGAAAGTGTCAAAGAAACAAAGCAACATTTCACTAAGAATAAAATGTATTGTTTAGACATATTTACAGCTTGCAAACGTTAGAACAAATGTAAAAAATCTAAAGGGAAATTTAGAACGCAAGATATAACGTTTCGAATCCTTGTCCAATGTGATAGTCAGTCGCTCTCCATCAGGCATGAAATGGTAGCAGCCTGACGCACTTAGGTGGCTGCAGCTAAATAACTCGCGCGTTGTCTTAATTAAATATGGAAGAGACATTTCAGTGGCGTTAAGTACCCTTTTCAATTATCGAGCGAAGAGTAATGGCGATGTAAAGTGCGATTTATGCGCCGAGTACGGTGGTGTAAATTTAACGTCTTTAATCAGCAGCCTGACGCGGTAAAGGAGCCTCTAGAAAATATGGTGTATGAAAATGCAGAGCACGAGCTGCGGAGTAAGTAAGCCACACGACTTAATTTAAATGTCACACGACACGCATTAAATTCGATTTCCAGAAGGTGGGACAGTTAAATACACCTTAAATGCTTTGAGTTAATATTTAGGTTTGTATTGTTTTCTTGTGAAGAATAATACGTAGAAAGACTAGTTACACCGATTTTAACTCTTAAACTTCTAAGGTTTTTACCCGACGTAAACACCTGACAAGAAATCATGGGACTCTCAGTCAACTCTGCTGCATCTAAGTGATGTTTCTGAAGACATTTCCTTTTAACACATTAAGTTTTTTAGCTTTTAATTTTCTTGCATTGAAATAAATCATCATTGATTTAATAAAAAGGCTATATTAATGCATCTTAGTAAAGTGTTATATTTTATCCGGCATACAAAGAAAGTTTTTAAAAAACATTAATCATTTTAAACATTTTTTACATTTGTATGTAATCCAAAATTTTGTTTCATTAACAATATCAAAAATGATAACAAGATGAAAAGCATCTGTAGGATCTTCAAATAATTAGTATTTAAATTTCCAATAAATAAAATTAATTTTTTGAATGCGGCAACTTTACAACATGCGCGTACTTTAGAGGTTTCACTTGCTAGACGTTGGGAGTTTTGCGTACTCGTACGCTAGCCAAATTTCCTTTTCTCATGAATATCTCGTTTCTTGAACATGTAATATTACATCATCAATTTTCTCAATCTCTCGTTCGTTGAGAACATATCTGGCAGAATTCACGCAGCCTTCCTCATGGTCGCGTGCACTTTCCGGTTTCGTATCAGAAAGGTCACAGCTTAGTACCCATCACACTTGCCTTCGTCAAATTATTTCCGTGTCACTTCAGTCTCTGTTATAGATATTGCACTGATCAGTCATACATACTCGAAGTACGTACACTTCAAACTGTTGTTGGATTATCCTCTAATGGCCAATGCAACTTTCCGTAAATGAAATACTTCCTTCGAATGAATTACGATTTTTTTTAAACTTCATTGTAGGTTCTGGTAGGTGCCACAGTCACCTTTCGTAGTAAAGGAAAATGATACCACTTAGTCCATATTATTATTTAATTGTTGCTTGTAGTATTGAATAGTGTTTCACAGGATCGTGTTGGATGATTATGTGATGGAATTTGCAGTTGTGTTCTTTCCTGGCTGATCCAGTAACCTATCACTTTGGGAAGGCAAGATTTATTTCAATTTCCGAGTAATGAATATATTTTTTTCACTGGACCAACGTCGGAGCTACAAGGGCGTTCTGCCCAAGTTTGTGGGGAAGCCAGGTGTGTTCGCGTACAGAAACCAATCTTCCTGTTAGTCCAAGAAGTGCGTGTGCCCCGAGGGGGTTGAGAATATGATTTGAAACCATCAGTTCCACCTCTACGCTTAAAGAACTTTCTAGTACTCTGTGCGGTGCATGATGGATCCACAGCACACATAATAATGATAGTCACGATCAACCGAGAATCGTATAAGTGACTGGATGGCCACGTTTGGGCCACGAAATTCATTGTAAGGAAACACACGCATCTAAAACTGTATCCAGTGTTTGATATTTATTAATTGCTTGTGATACTTCAACATTTGATATTTGAAACGTTCACCCTTAAAGTTAATTTCACCGCGTCCAGATGAAACCATGTTTAGAATGCATACATTTTGTGGGACGTTTGAGCGTATATTTCTAAGCTACACAACTTCTCAGGGTCAATGTACCATTTTACTATTCTCAGTTAACTTTAGTTTCAGCTTCTCACTACAAAGACGTAATGTATTTTTTCTCAACAAATCGCGAGACTTGTTATCTTTTGTTCCTATTTAAATTCTGTTTCTGAAGACCTAAGCGAACAGATATTATAATTAGGGTAGTCACCTCTTCGGGTTTCATCCAGTATCCGGTTTTCGAAAGTCATTCCCGGGCTCTGGATTATACAAGCAATTAATCAATAATTGATACAATTTAGCGAACTATTCAAATTTGTGGGACAACGCCGCAAATTAAGTTATTAAACAAGTTATTACTTAAAAAACACTTGGAAATTTATTTTACCCGATTTAAAAAATAAGCTAATCAAATAAAAAAGTATTTTTCATTATTGTATTGTGCATCGTTGCTTTGTATTAATTTATTGATATAATGTAAAAGTAATATATAAATCTGTATTACTTCATATAAAATACTAGTGGACCCGGCAATGAATCGCTATTGCAATGTACCCTTGAAGTATGTTATACTTCACATGCTCCTGGTCACGTGATTGTTACTCACGTTTTACACTACGCTCTGCAAAAAATTTAAACGGACGAAAGACTTTCTCGCTAGTGTGTTTCCATCTCTCTCTTTGTGTCTGTCGACCTCTCCCTCCGTTTCTCTCCCCGTCTCTTTCTCTCTCTCTCTCTCTCTCTCTCTCTCTCTCTCTCTCTCTCTCTCAGACTCTCTTTCTGTTTGTTTCTCTCTCTGCGTCTATGTATCTCCCTGTATCTGTCTCTCCCGAGAGAATTTCACCATCGCAGGGACAGAATACGCAATGAAGACGTCTTAATAACTGTACTTCAGTGTGCAAGGGGTTGGGTAGAGATCAACCGATGTGTAAATATCAGAGCGCTTGAGTTTACAGAGAACATCAACGCGCATCTATGTGCGTAGGCATATGCACATTTCTGTCGTACTATGCCTATATTCTTCCCGGAAGTGCAAGCAATAAGGAGACAAAGTTTTATCGCAGTCAAATGAACGGTACGGCAACCCTTTAAGAAGAGTATGAACCAACAAACAAACAAATATTGTCTTTTGTATATACGATAATTAACATTATAATTTAAAAATAAAACATTCATTAGGATTTAATTTTTGTGTCTCCTCCTGCCCCCCTCCCCATTATTACTCTCTGCGTCAGGGGCTTTCAGAAAGTGGCAAACCTCATTAGAAAGTGAACCCTCTCAGTTTAATGACCGTTGAAGTAGTGGAAACTAGAAATACTTGGCCTATAGGGTTGCATGACCCAAGGTAAGATTTCAGACCAGGAAATATTTGGCGAGTTGGTCTTGGAAGTCCTACTTCCCTTTTAGGGGTTAATTAATAAGTCTCGTACATTCATCACAGGTAATCGCTTCGTGTCGGCACTGTGAACAAATTAATCCTAGACTCAGACAGCAAATTCTCGGCACACTACTCCTTTGATGCGGTTTATTAATCTTCATTATAGCTTAATCATCATTTGTACAAAGAAATCTGCTGAATATCTTTGTATTTATTAGCAAATATTTAAATTAAGTCGATGAATATTTGGAGACGCAGAAACGTGACCTCATTGTGATATTAATAACTACACAGTAAATAGTGTGTCTTTTTTATTTTCGTATGTTACACATATTTCAACATGAATAGACATTATCGAACAATCAGGGGCTGCAGAAACTCTGCCTTTTTATGAAAGTATTTTTACTGAAAATCATTTCCTTTGTTCAGATATAATGAGCCTAGCAAAACCTAATGCTGATATTGATTCGCAAATTCGTCCATTAATCATGAAGAAACTATTTCTCTCTCTGTTCCGAACTTGCCGAAATAAGGACTGGTGGCATATCAATAGCACGTACTCTCTCGTAATATTATTTAATATTATAATTCAAACTGAACCAAGTGCACGAAATTGCAAGAAATTGCTTGGGTTCAGTTTGACTTAATGTATAGAAAGTCGATTGACAATGGGTATACTTTTGCGGCGAGCGAAGGGATACTTTACCTCGGGACCATTGACTATACGCATAGATCAGCGACTGTCAATAATCCGCAAAAATGTTAACTTAAGTTATTATACTTCAAGAGCGTACTTTTTTGCTACCTAGCACCCTAACCATTCCGGATGTTTCAATAGTCGAGGTGCTCATAGGCATCCATAAAATACATTTCTTTAATTTTTGGAAATTTAAACATTTTAATGAGACTGTAACCTCAACAAACCAAAATATTAATTTTGCTCCATTCTTTCAAATAGTTTAAAGAACAAACTGAAGCCAAATTCAATTTAGTAAAACTTGTATGGATCTATATGTGTTTTTTTTTGAGGGGTCGATTGTTTGACTCTTCCGGCTGTGTCCTAAGAGTGGGAATTAATGTGGGTTCACAGATGAACAATAAATGGACGAACCAAAAGGCATACATACATATGACACACAAACGGTCAGATGATAAACGGACAGATAGAAGAGGCAGAAGGACCGATTGCAGACGGACTGACAGAGTACAAGTGAACCTGCAGATAACGGAAGGACCAATATCAGATGGACAGATGACTGATAACCGTGTTTTGAAAACGGACTTTTTAGTGATTAAAGGCTCCAAACACGTGTGTTTTTCACTAAAACTTTGATGTCAATTTCTTGCAGTAATAAATAATTTTCCGTATGTTTTGTTTCAATGTTTACGGAAATATAAAAAAATCTTGGGAAGTTTCGTTCTTTATCAGAAGTTTGTTATATCCTATTTCAGTGGGGGGAACGAAACTGACATATCGACACTGCAAGAATAAAAAAAAACAATTATTTGAGACTCTCATATGACTCGTGAGACTCTCCAGAGAAATAAAGATGCATGTCGCGAACGAGTGAAAAAAAATCAAAATCCATTTAAATAGCCTTTTTTTAGAAAATTAGGCAAAGAGGATTTTTACCAACAGAGATTTCTGTTAACTGATTCCAGATATAAAATTATTCGCAACCTCTATTATTTTGTTTGGTATGTCTACGCTTGATAATTCTCATTTCAGAAAATGTGATATATACTATGTAAACACATTCACATAGAATAGATCGCATTTTTTGAGAGCACTTGGAAATGAAATTTTCTTACTCCGTTTTTGATCCAAACAAGATGCAAATGAAAAAGATTGTGGATCTGTTCCTCTTTTCCCCATACTTATAAAAGAATCAGAATTTCAATTCAAATGCTACATTTGGTCACGACTTCGAGAGCCGTCGCTTTTCGCCAACTATTGGCATCACAACTATTGCGTGACTTAACTTGTCGAAAAAACACGCAATATGTGTGTTGTAAAGTCACGCACATGTGGCCCCGGTACAGACGGGGTTCAATAGCTAGTTTTTTTAAAACCTTTGAGAACATGTAATATAAACTTCTTCTTCTTGTAGATTGTACACTAGTTTTTCTTCACGCTTCAGCCGGGATTCACTGTATTGACTGTATACAAGTATCTTCTCTCCATTTTTCTTGCGGTCGTTCAGGGTTTCTGCTTCCAAATGGTATCATAACCCTAGTTATCTTCAACAGTGTTTCATCGCTCCTTAGTGTGATGTGGTTATTCCATAATTTTTTGCCTAATTTTCACATATTTGATATTTCACAATTATTTTTCAATGGTTTCTTACTGGTATAAACTGTGCACTGAAAGTTGTGCAACATACTAAAACATTGTGTGCAAAGTGATTCGTGATAATTTCCCAAAATATTTTGAAATAGAAACATATTTATTTTAAAAAAATTATTAAACTCAACAATTTCATCAAAAACAAATATTTACAGTTACAATAGTAAATTATTTGTTTCCATTTCCCTGACTTAGATTTTAATAGAATAAAACGAGTGACAATCATATAATTAATGATATAATTAATAATATTTTACAATTATATAATTATAAAACTTCATGAAAATCTGGTTGGTTTGCCCATTATTTTACTTATTATCCAAGGGTCTTTATTTTTACAAAGAAGGTAGAGATTAAAGGGTGAACAAAAAGGGTTTTGAGCCTTAATCCCACTTAATTCTCTGTTTTGTGGTTGAATTATTTTAAGAGAGTTTTGAGTGACTTCATGAACATTAGCAAAATTTTTGAGTTAATGAAAGCGTCGCTTTATTTCATTTGGCGTCAGATTTTATAAACATTTTTAAAAAGCAGAAATTTCTTTTTTTTCTCTCGCACGAAACATAAAACGGTACCTAGGGCGTGAATTGAAAATTAAACATAAAACGCGCAACCCTCCCCACTGGTGGTTAGAGTACATTTTTGCGAGTGTTACGTAAAACTTTAACCCCTAGCGTGTGTGCGTTTATTTTTAAAATATAAGATACTAAGCAGATTGCGGTGAGCAGTGCACACTTTTGTTGTAATTAGGATCAGAACTTTCATTAATTCACAATAAATAGAAAGGAACGTACAACGTAATACGTGTTAAAAAGAGAAATTCGGGTATTAATTAATTAAATCAACAGTAAATTTAGGTAAAAATAATACATTTCTGCACTGGAAATTTATATAAATTGCTAACGATGGTGGAAACTTTACCAAACGCATCGGGTGACTGCATTCAGCACTGTCTAACAATCATGAAAAGAAAACTTGCATCATGTCATTTTCTGACATATTATCCAACTCTTCAATTTGTGCAAAGTTATTGGCTACATGATTTTTCTAATGAACAGTTCCATTACATGGACAATTAACTTCAATTTTAGTATTATCAATCTCTATAGTTACACGTAACTCATTAATAAATATAACACGAACACATGTTTCCCTAATTTTTGGGATGAAGTTGCCCATTAAAAGTGTGATATGAGAAAGTACTGAACATTTGAAATCTCACTCTTCAACTGAAATATACTTTTCTTCATGAATTCAGTGAATTCATTTTTCAAATACCATTTTGTAAGTAGCGCTTAAAGCTTGTTAGTTGCTGGTACGGCCGAAAGAGTATATTTAATAGGAAAGTGAGTTATATGTAATAAGGCGACGCTTGCATTTACGCAAATGTTTTGCTAATGTGCATGAAGTCACTCAGAATATTCTTTGAACAAATTTAATTATTCAAATGAATTACCTTATTATAGAATTATGTTGCACCGGATTTTTAGGCACCCCTTTCTCAATTTCCAGAATTTCCGCGTGGTGCTGATATTTTTGTCGCCCTGTCTGCAAGAATGCCTCGGCAGCGGCAGGCGTGAGGCACTACTGCCGGCGTGCCCAGTCCCTCGAACCTTCGTCGCGGTTCTCCGCCCTCTGCTGCTGCAAGCTTTTACCGACGCCTGCTGCCTCCACATCGACACTGACGGATCCGCCGCCTCCGCCGCCGCCGCCGAGGTCGCCTGCAAACAATCGGCTGCTCTGAGCGGCGAAACCACTTTCGGACAGTCGACACGAAAATGTAATAACCAGCTCTTAATCGCTGCTAACGAGACAGGGATGAGAGACACGGTTTCTACGAAGAGAATTTCATTCACGAGCCATTTATTGCTGTTCGTTTTTAATTCGTTTGATGCTCTTTTGTCGGACGCTCGGTGGGTGAGGGGGGCGCGTGCGCACTTGGCCAATGACTCTCACGTGTTCCACTCGGAACGTGCGCCCAACGGAGGCGCTGCGTTCCGGTTTGTTGGGAGCTCAGAGAACGCAACACTGCTGACGATGCCGGCGAAAGACATTCGCAACTACCAGGTACATTTGAACAAAGTATTTTTTAACGTCGCTTTTAAACATCTTGGTCATAAGGTGGTCAAAATGAATGACATCGTTAGAACAGTAGTGCCGTAGTGGACCAGAAGATTGCGGGTTCGAGTCCCACCTCAGCCATGGGTGAATTTTTAGATGTCTGTATATGTACATGCTGACCTTTCATCCTTCACTATCATTATCATCCTTTCATCCATAGCGCTAGGGATAACAACCTTGGGGATAAAAATTGAGATTCAGTTAAAATACTGACGATGGACGATGATGTTGGTGAGGGAAGAAAGGACGGCACACACATGTAGACATACACAAATACACCCATGCCCGAGGTGGGACCGAACATGCGGTCTTCTGGTCCGAGACCGCTACAATATTACGGCCTTAACGATCTCAGCCATCTGACCGGCGGCACACACTTGTATCATTAATAGCTATTTCTGTGCAGACTTCGATGCGTTCCTCCACGTGCATTGCATTGTATGTAGGCGTATGTACCGCACCCCCGCAGGGCTACAGGCTGCGGGTGGCCACGCTCAACTGCCCGCCGTACGTGTACCTGCCCGCGGCGGGGGCCGCGGCCACGGCCGGGGAGCGTGCGGTGCCAGGCATAGAGATGCAGATGTTCCAGGAGGCCGCGCGCTCCCTCAACCTGACGTGGAGCGTGCGCCACATCGAGGGCTACCCGTGGGGCACGCGCCTCGACAACGGCACCTTCGTCGGAGGCCTGCGGGGCGCCATGGCCGACGACGAGGTAGTCTGGTTAATTGATTAATTGATTGATTGATCATTGATTCCGGACGCGTCGACTGCTAAGATCAATTGTCTCGTAAGTGTAGGCCGACGAGGAGGTAGTATGGTTGATTGATTGAATGATCAGTAATTCCGGGCGCGTCGACTGCTAAGATCAATAGTCTCGTAAGTGTTGGCCGACGATGACGTAACCTGGTTGATTGATTGATTGATGATTCCGGACGCATCAACTGCCGAGGTCATTAGTCCCATAAGTGTAAAGAATGTTTTATCGCGTGACGTAGGGGAGATTTTCCCCAGCTTGATAGAGAGACTCCACGCCGACCTACTCGTCGGCTTGCGGATATTTTCCCCAAACAGGTATCTCCCACCAGTGACGTATGATTGAAAGTGATTCCAAGCACGTCAACTACTAGGATGAATAGTGCCGTAAGTATCGTTTATGTTTTTGCTCGTTAGGTGCCGGTGATCTTTCACCCGCTGAATGGTAAGATCCGGCGCCCACCTACCTCAGGGAGTTTTCCCTAACCAGGTATCTCTCACCAGCGGGGCATTGCCCCAGCCCGGTCAATCTCTAAGCTCCCGACCGGTCTCCCAGAATGTGCGGTAGTGCAGTGCATGTTAGTGTAAGTGTGTAAGTGAGGGGTGAGGATAGGACAAGGATGGGGAAGAAAACATCGCGCGCGGTCCGTGGCTCGTTTGTTAGGATACTGAGATTCACTTGGTATTGATCGGAGAAACCACGGAAAACTACCGGCCACAGCAGCCGTCCACTAGAATTCTCCTCCAGCCAGCGACTGAGTTCGACCTAGCGAACAATCCTGCTACCGTCGGGACTCAAACCTAGGACCTCTCAGTCAGAAGAACTGCAGTGACATCAGTTGATACGCTGAGCCAGCTGTCCCGGACCTACCAGTGCCGCACCGCCCTAACCGGAATAAACTCTGAGCTCCCGTCTGGTCTTGCAGGCTTCTGTGCTAGCGTATTGAATGAAAGTGTAAATCTGTGTGTGTAAGTAAAGGGTGCATTAAACGGAAGGGAGAGGAAGAAAAGACTGCGCGCGGTCCGTGGCGCCATTGTTAGGGTACCGCTCCGGCTTTCCTCTGTTGTTGACCTGAGAAACCACGAAAAACTAGCGATCAGAGCGGCCGTCCTCCAGAATTTTCGTATAGACAGCAGCTGAATTTGACCTAGCTATGTAGGTAGAGTTGTAAATCTGGCCTCCTTGAGGGCTTCACCCCTAGGACCTCAGAGGCACTGCATTGGCATCAAGTAATACCCTGAGCCACCTATTCCAAATTCTGATAATTCTTCACTAGAATTGTAGAGTACCGAGTGCAAGGTTAAGGGCTCACCATGCTCTGCGTAATTTTCCGAATTTTGCTCAATAAATATTTGACACATTTGTGGAAAATACGAAATACGTGGGAAGAAATTATTGAGTATGATAATATGTCCATAAATAATTGTGGCTGTATAACAGAGGCGAACCTACTTGAGGCCCGTGATATGCCATTCCTGTCCCACATGCCATCTCAATATCATTGATGGACAGCATTTTTTCTTTTAATTCTTGCTAGAATGTGCGACTACAGAGATCGCCATTGTAAGAGTCACCATCAGTTTATATGGAATATGGAAGGTCTGTGATCCATTTGGCAACCACTTTTTATTGAGCAGCTTCTCTGGCGTGTAGTTATCACATAGAAGATACGGATTGAACAGTACAAACCTTTGATGCTATAATTTAAATATACAAATAAGCGAAAACTTCATATGCATCAAAAATTGTCCTTAAATTTTCCCCCAAATCAACAACAAAATCTCTGGCAGTTATAACATGTACTCGACCAACACGAGTGCTCGACGATAATGATACGAATAATATCCTATAAATTTGTCTTTCAAGGTTGTTTAGAGCTTGTGGATACAGCAGTATATCAGTACGGGGAGAGTTTGCGGCTTTGAATGCTTCCTATCATGGCTACTCTCCAACAGAATACGACTCTTCCAGTGGTGTTACAATAATACTAAACGTCGCTTTCTGGTATGCATGTGGTGTTGTGGTTTGCCTTCGAACTGTAATCTCCTTTGCATCATTTACCTCCAAATACGCGCCAAGTTTCACTTCGTACAAATAGTTGCTTCTAGGCTCGGGCATTAAATAGAAAAGAACTTATTGCGAGAGGTCAACATTTTTAAGCACTAAAGTGATTTGCTAATTGAGTATTTTTTATTTTCTAACGTCATTTATAAATTAAAATTAATGAGTTATTCAGTGCGCGTTTTCATGAAAATGTTGATATCTTTGCACATTTTAAAATGGACAAGTTACAATGTTGTTATCTATTGAATATCGCCTGTTATGTGAAAAAATATTTAAAATGGATAGGTAGAAATAGTAGTTACTTACTTGTAATATTAGGAGTATTTCATCTCTCAAAGGATTGTATATTTTTTACTATCTTGTGGTTACGTTTATAATGGGTCTAATTTCATGAGTTACTTATATAAAGACAATAAAATAATATGAATGACACCGAGGAAAGAAAAAATTCGTTTATTAATGAGAATAACGGCAAAAAATATCTCGTAACTTTTTCTATGGATAAAAATGCGAAAAAAACGTGAGTTGGAATTAAAATAATATTTATTTGCAATATTTTTAGCAAATTAATTGTAACTATTTAATATTTTGCATAGATTGTAAAATATTAATATTTTTACATATTCCCTTAGATTCGATTTTCAATCTTTATCTCACCTTCCGCATAACATACG
>BOPP01000031.1:6853293-6869943 GCA_017312745.1 Gryllus bimaculatus
AGCCCCAGCCCCAGCCCCAGCCCCAGCAAACGCGCATTTTCGAGTCGGTGCCCCAGCCCAGAGCCCGAAAGTTGAAGCACAAGCCTTGAGCATCGAGAAGCATGCAACTCACACTCTGAACATGCGCTTCTTCTTAAGTCGCAGTGCGTAACCCAAGGTATATTTCATGTAATGCGCATTTCAGAAATGTACGTCTCTTAGCTCACCATAATAAATATTTGAATCGCGCAGTAAATCTCCACCACTACAGCCTTCCCTTTTTAAATTCCGATTTATAAAATTATGCCGTCATCATCTCTACACACTGAAAGTACTCACACTGACATTTTAAATATTCAGAGACAATGAAGAATAGATGTGCTAGTTTTAATTACATTAAAAGACTAATCAATTTATCAGTTGCTGAGAGTTTTAAATAACGGGCGAAAGATCGTAAACTTACGATCCTTTCGATATCCTGTGAAATGAACCCAAGTCGCCTGAGAAAGCGTATTTTCTTTTGAGCCATTATGCCTGACTGAATAAGCCAATTTATCATTGCAATGTTAGTTCCATTTCTTCAAAACCTGTAATGTGAAATTACTATATGAAAACATAGAGGCGCATTGCGTAGTAGTATCACCCACAATAATAATAATAATAATAATAATAATAATAATAATAATAATAATAATAATAATAATAATGATTATGGTCGAAATTCCTGTGACGAAACTGTATGATTAGAGAATAACTTTATTTATTTCATAAAGTCTCTTAATAAAGACCGACTTTTGTCATCAAATGATATTAAAAATAGATGTTAACGTATCAATATATTGAATTTTTTACATGTTGCAATATCAGCCACGGCATTAGTTTTCAAAAGGTAATTCAGAATATAAATAACTTAAAATAACTTTAAAACCAAGGCCAACTCTTAAAAATGTTTCACTTAACTTAGCAAACATAATAATTAAAAACGTGTGTGTTAAAGAAACAACAGAACAATAATGTAATGTAAATATCAAATTATAAAAGAAGCAACAGAACATACTGTAACAATAGACTGTCAACACAATTATGTATTCCAATCTTATTGATAAAATAAATAATAATAAAGGCAATAATGATAAGTGTTCCCAGCGAAACTCTTTCGGTGGCATTTCGCCCGTTCAGAAATGAACTCGAGAGCCCGTTCCGCCAAAGCAGCCCTCGTGGGCTGCGACCGCCGCGCGGCCGAACGCCGTGGAGCCGAGTCGCCCTGGCGGCCCCCGCCGAGACTTCATTTCCGCAGCGCCGCAACGGAGCAGCGATCCGCGAAGCCACCACAGCCGGGGCGGGTGGCTTTGCGGGCGCGTAGCGCAAGAGGAGACGGACGGTCAGTCAGACAGACGCCCGCTCGCTCGCAAGCGGCTGTTTGCCTAGCAGCCGCAGAGGGACTGCCGCGCGGAGATCTCCGTCGCCTTGGTCCACGCTCGGCGCCTCGACTACTTCTTGCTGCGTCAAGGAACGCTTAGGAGAATTGCTAAGAAGCCCTTGCAAAATTTAATAGCCTAGTAGGACTTGGAGACAGCAATCTTCGAATCTTTACGGTACTCAATCATTAGATTAAATTAATAGGTGTTTCCGAAAACAGTAGAATCCCGATAATCCGAGGTGATTGAGTCTGATGGTAAGACCGGATTACGATAAACTCGGATTACAGAAAAAAGGAAAATATAATACAAAATGGAATTTCCAATTACAATGTAAAACTTAATCAATTTCTTTTTAACGCATTTAGTTTTTCTTTAATAGAAACAAACTTTCTCTTGATCGTTTCACTCAATTTTGCGAAAGATAATTCATTGGAAAAAAAGAAAATCAAGTTTCAAATTACAGTATACCTACTGTAGTAATGCACTGTACAATGAACAACACAAATAAGCGCGAACCGGTCACAACAATGTAGCAGAGTGACACTGGCACCGACCGCCTACACGTGACCTTCGACTCTGTGTTGTCATTCCTCAAGGTCCAATGTTAAAATTATTTTACGCAATTTTCCAGCACAGAAAATATGTAACATTTATTCCGAAATATTCTACAAAGCATAAAATAAATACATCATTGTTTGTATCTATATTTATATCTTTTTCTACACTATGTGAACAAAAGTATCCAGACACGTCCAAAAACATTCGTTTTTTTGTGGCACTCTCGGACTTCGTACGTGGTCAGGTGATTGGTTGTCGCAAGTGTCAGAAGTGTCAGAAGTCTGTACGCGAGATTCCCACAATCCTAAACATCCCTAGGGTCACTGTATATGTACAGCATATACTGTAGTATATGTACAGCATACATCACTGGATATGTACAGCACAAAAGCGTACACGCCGAGCCCGTCTGTTGACTGACAGACTGTCGACAGTCGAAGAGGGTCGTAAAGTGTAATAGACAGACATCTTCCGAAACCATCGTACAAGAATTCCAAACTGCATCAGGATTCACTACAAGTACTGTGACAATTAGTTGGGAGGTGAGAAAACTTCAATTCCATGATAGAAAGGGTGCTCATAAGCCACATATTACGCAAGTAAATGCCAAACTGGCAAACGACGCCTCGCTGGCGTAAGGAGCTTGGTGTAAAACATTGGACGATTGAACAATGGTAAGACGTGGTGTGGTGTGACGAATCACGGTGCACAATGTAACGATTCGATGGCAGGATGTGGGTATGGTCAATGCCCGGCGAGCGTCATCTGCCAGCGTGTGTAGTGCCAATAGTGAAATTCAGAGGCGGTGGTCGTGTTTATCATAGAAGGAGCTCGCACTTCTTGTTGTTTTGTGTGGCACTATGACGGCACAGATCTACGTTCTTGTTTTAAACACCTTCTTGCCCCCAGTGTTGAAAAGCAATTCGGGGATGGCGATTGCATCTTTCAACACGATCGAGCAACTGATCATACTGCACGGCCTATCGCGGAGTGATTACACGAGAATAACATCTCTTAATGGACTGGTCTGCACGTAGTCTTGACTTGAATCCTATCGAACACCTTTGGGATGTTTTGGAACGCCGACTTCGTGCCAGGCCATACCTCTCCTCAGAATTACCGATGTAGGGCGCCATGAACTACTATGTCATTTTCAGACATGTGTCCAAATACTTTTGATCAGCTAGTTTATATTATCATTAATACTTTCTCGTATACGTAAATACATACGTAGTAGAATACCTAATATAGAGACTATTATGTAATGCTGCAGAAAATCAATATTGAGATTTCAACGAAAATACACTTTTCGGGGTTCCCTGATACAGAAAAACTGTTTTTTTAAACGTCCGTCCTTCCATCCGACTGTCTATGATCAACATTGGCACATAAACTATGTTTTTGATTTTTTCCAAACTAAATTCTCTCCTGTCGTTCTTGACGCACTTGAAGCTCAGAGATTTTGAAAACCATACGTTAATTTTTAGGGTACATGAAGCCCCTGGGATATTTTCAAAAGTGGCTCCAATTTTTTTTATTTTAATTTATTGAAGGAATACAGGGTATTTGGTTTATAATGGTGGAATGGCTCCGAATTTCACTGTTAAGTCTGAATTTTTGAAAACTGCAAAATATTGATTTTTTTCGCAGTCTACCCACGACTACATTAATCAAAAATAGAGATTTTTTTCAAATGAAATTTGTTCTTCTTTAACTAGTTTTTCATTAAGGTTAGATGCATTTGTTTCTAAAGACGAGGATTTTATCTTCTATAATATTTTTAAAGTATTTATTCAGTTCTACCATTAATAAACCGAAAAATTGAGAAAATCTGTACTTTGGGCGATAAGTACTTTGGGCCAGCTTGCAAGAATATAGGGCAAGATTAAAAGGCTACACCAGATCAAAGAAATTAGTAAACTAACTAGTACGAGAAAGTCTGTGCCATTCCATAACACCATTTTTTAAATGTTTCAATGTGTAAAAGATTATCTCATTACAAAAGTAATGCTGTCATCACTATTTGTTGTAAACTGGAGCTCTTGCAAACAATTAGAACGTACTTAGTAAAAAATTACTATGAAATGTTTCCAAGCTATTCGCGTGGTAGGTGTGTGGGTAGGTAGCTGGGCCTCGAGTGTTGCCCATGGGCATCGTGTAGGAGCGTCGTAGTGGCAGCCCCTGCGCGGCGTCGGGTGTGCGCGCCACATACGTCGGGGCGGGGGGGACGGTAGAGGGCGGCGAGAGCCTCTTCCGATTTCGTAAAGGACCCCTCTGGAAACGAAGTTTGGACAGGCAGGCAGGCGGCGCGAGGCCCCCCTGGCGCGCGTCTCCTCTTGCACGCCGCGCACGTATATTGCTTCCGCGGCTTTGAAATGCGCCTGGCGCGGCGCGGCACGGCGCGGCCCTGCCGCCGGGCCCACCCTCGCAATCACCCGACGCTCCGGGTCGCCCCGCTACCGACCCGCGAGTCACCCATCACCCCCTCGGTCGCCAACACCTCAGAAAGCGGGCGTCGATATCCTGTGATCACCCGCCAACGTCACTCTTTGATCCATCGCATTGACCGCGGTTGCCCTCTCCCCATTCGGACACTGCGCAGCTCACCCATCACCTCCTCGGTCGCTTTCCCACCGCCAACGCCTCAGAAGGCGGGCGCCATCATCCTGTGATCACCCACTGCCGTCAATCTTTGATCCATCGCATTGGTCGCGGTCGCCCTCTCCCCATTCGGACACTGTGGAGCTCACCCATCACCCCCTCGGTCGCGTTCCCACCGCTAACACCTCAGAAGGCAGCTGCCGTCGTCCGGTGATCACCCGCCACCGTCACTCTTTGATCCATCGCATTGATCGCGGTCGCCCTCTCACCATTCAGCCACTGCGCAGACCATCGTTCATGCCTATGCGACACGTCGATTGATTAGTGATTCCGGGCGCGTGAACCTCTAAGGTAATCATTTCCGTACGTGTAGTGCATGTTTTCAACGCAAAAGGTAGCTGTGTTCTCCCCCCGCTGGATGGCGAGATCCGACGCCGGTCTACGGCTAGTGGGATTTTCCACTACCAGGTATCTCCCACGAGCGGGGCATCGCCCCAGTTGGGACACGCTCTAAGCTCCCGATCGGTTTCCCGGCATGTGTGGCAGTGTAGTGCATGTAAGCAAAAGTAAGCGCAGAGGATATGACAAGAAACAAGAAGGAAAGGTCCGTGGCCCCTTTGTGCTCCGTCATTCGCCTGGTGTTGATCGGAGAAACCACAGAAAATTAACGATCCGAGCAGAAGGCCACTAGAATTCTCCTCCAGACAGCACCTACACTTCATCTACTAGCTCTCTAGCCGGCGTCGAAACTGTCCTGAGCTACATAAGTCGGTTTGTATTACATGGTTACGTGGTGAATGTGAAAGGATTACATGATGCTGCAAAGCATAGATTAGTGAGGTCTAGAGACTTAATGGATATCCAGCGCCACAAGAGAGCAGCATCGCTCAGCGCCTAGCATCCATGACGCAAGGCATGGGATAATGATGTACCGCTCCGCCGCACCGGTTTTTGCAAATTTTGCACAGCAGCAGCACGTCACAAAGCACGTGATCGACAACACGGGACTTTGTAAGTCCTGGGCGAGCGTCACTGGCCGCCATGCGGCGTAGCAACCGACCGGTGCCAGTGAGAAACATTTTGAAAGAGGCATAAACTGGCAATTTTCAACGGCGATCAACCCAAAATAACACTATAAACGTGTATTTAAAATCAAAGAGGCATTTTTTTTAAAAAAGAAATGTTCCATATATCTGTTTCAAAGACTTGTAACAAAGCGATGATGGTTATTTGGTATCGGGCTGCATTTAGAATTCCTACTAGTATTGTGAGGCGAACTGATGCATGAAGCTGATTGGCTGAAGCCGGATGGGCTGCACAACAGCACACCTATATCCTTTCATCATTCAAAACCGACGGCATGCAAAGGCTGCCCGCTGCTCCCCAAGAGTTGGAATCTAGCGTCTGACATTCACAATTGCGGTAAACTTCTAGAATGTTCTTCCCGTTTTTAAGTTAGTCATACACCTACAGGAAATCTTCAAGGAGAAAGCCTTGAACATTTCCTTGGAGATTTACTCTACGCCCTTGCTCAGAAATGGAGGGATATTGTTTCTGAATGAAATTCTCCAGGAATATGCTTAAGGATTTTTTCAGATCATCAAAGTAGTTTGATCTTTTTTATTTCCGTAATGATATTATTATATTCTATTATATAATATGTTCCCATCATGATAATTTCCCACAAGCGAGGTTCATTATCAAGCATTTGGATGAATTCTGTTAAAAGTTTGAGAGACATTTCTGATGTCATGAAGTCTTCAAGAACGACTGAGAATCAACCTTTCACGTGGTCAAGAAATCCGGCCTCAAGGCCAAAAACAAAAGGGTTTGGTTCAAGAATTTTCGACCTCTCGTTTCTTCAAGGAATACCCTACACACGTTGGGAAATTTCTCAAAGCAGGGACTTCGGCCAAACCTTCAGGAAATTCTGTTCGTCTACGAGACCCTTTACTCTGAACCCTTCCCACGTATTGGTATTGGTTTTGTGGTGAGTTACCGTTGGCATTTAAAATGAAATAATAATATGAGTCATCATTGTCAACAATATTCCCAGCTTCCCTGGTAGTTTTTAGAGAAGCAATTGAATGTTTTTCGCAGAATGTAGATTTCCAGTTCCCAAGCATATTTTCAGTCTATGAAAGTATAGTTCTCTGTACTTTACCTATATCTTCAAAAGTCTTCTTGCATGCCTCTGCTATAATGTGACGAAATTTTAAAAACCAAAAAAACGGAACATTGTGTCATTTTCTTGACTGAAGAAAACGGAACAAAACTGGACACGACCATTTAACCTCCAGTCCGCAATTTTAAAATTATTTCAAGTATTAAGAAATTACATTTTGTAACAGTGATTCATTAGTTGCAACGTAATCTTGGAATTTGATTTGTTTCATTTGCCCCTTTATTCTTTATAAAGTTTGCCCACATTCCTCAATTAAGATTTCTTATGAAGTCTCACAGATAATGAAGCAGAAGGTTCGGATTATTGCATTTCTCCGTAACGATATCGATAGCGACAATGTACATACAAGTTCAAATGACGCGACAGCTCATTTTCCCTTCCTAGATTCACCACTGAATCTCTCCCTTCTTGATTTCAATAGTATGTAAAACACTCTTCTTACATTGTACATAAGCACATGATCAACTCGCACTTACGTTTTTATAAACTCAACCCAACGGAATACATTATGATACATTTCAGATTAACGGTTGGTTACGCCAATCGTACTTGGCTCCTACCCATATATAAACCCGAGCGCAGACCAATCCGGTGCTGACCAGCCCTGAGAACGACCACAACAAGACGGTCGAAACGTCGGCACCACAGCCTTCGACGCCACGTCACCCGGACAGACTATATCATTTACACGTCTGGCCTTGAAAGACTACAACTTCAAATTTAAATTCTTTTTGGCGGTACTTTAAGCCAAGTAGTCACAAAAATGGGACATTTTGGCGTCCCATTTTCCTTTACAAAAATACGGGCCAGGGACTCAAAAAAGGGACAGTCCCGGGTAATACGGAATCAGGTCGCCTTACTCTTCTAGCAACCACTAGTTTCCACTTCGTGCTAATGTGAAGGCAGCTTCACACCTTGAGCATTCGCCGAGAAGTGTGTGACTGCTCGCCCAATCTCGAGCATTCTATGAGCTCAGTGGACGTGCGCTTCCTTCGATGAGTCCAAAAGACAGACTCTCGCGATGGATGGGGCGAGCGTCACGAATGATCGTCGCTCAGCAAATAGCAAGAAACCCTTTCCACACTACTCGGAATTCGGCGAGCGGTCGGTTGCTCGCTATTCGCTGAATACTGAACGTGACCGAATCTCCGAATCTCCGAATACCGCTCGCCGAATACCGAACGCCACCTTTATATTCAAATGCCACGCGTTTCGCTGAAACGACTAGCAGACTATTAATTGTAACTATCGCTCTCTCGGCGGAAGCCAATTATTCGCCCTCGCTTTCTATCGTAAATCACTATTTCGTTCAGTGCCGCTGAGCGACAAGAGAGGCCAAATCCGCCGTTACCTTTTATTGATAAATAGGGCGGATGCTGTGGACGTGTACAATTTAATCTTACGATTGGAGCTAACAGTAGTAATTGTTACAGAGAAAGTGAATATTCCTATAAAGTACTTGAAACCTAATTGATGGTTGTAAGATTCCAGGGTAAATGCATAACGGTCAGTGCGAAGGGTTCGTCTTTCGACTATAATAAACTGAAGATATACCATTTATCTTAATATTGTACACTAAAATCATATATCAAAAATGTATAAACATAACACACTTTAACAAAAGGAACGCCATACACTATGTCTGCATATAACACACAATCACGCTAAATAATATGTAGAAACATTTACAAAGATATGTCAGATTTGAATTTCTAGGTTAGTTTTATCATATCTGCTTTACACATTGAAAATCTCAAATGTAACTTTTTCTATTATTTATACAGTAAAGGTTAAACTGAATATTTACAATATAAGGGTTACATATTCACGAGATAAATTATTCACATCAAATCTTTGAATTTTAAACTCCATGTTATATGGTTTTGTCCAGTACGTGCAGTGCATATTATATTGCGCGAGGCGGTGTACCCTATTTAACATGCCTTAAACCAGATTTTCGTATCTAGTGGAGAAACCAGTTTTATGTTTATTCCCAAATCTACAAAATAAGGCTTTTTAGACTTAATTTTTCTACGTTACTCTACTCCGCAGACAAAAGGGAAAATTTGAGACAGTATATATTATTTCTGAAGGAATTTTTTTTGGCTGTTGAAATCACAGCCCAGTTTCCGATATATTTTTCAGCCAAGCGTCCCTGGAATAGTGCTAGAGTTTATTTATACGAGCAAAGAAGACCTGCATGATTCGGAATGCGATTACCGTTTTCAAATATTATTGTCATGAATCTTTTTTAACTCTTTTTTCTCAGAATGTATTGCATTCACAGTTTAATTGACCTGTATAAGGCTTTCAGGTTTCGTACAGCCAGGCATCGCGCCATCATACGGATTCATTTCAACTTCGGAAATCAAGGTAAGTGCGAGAAACTAAGATATAGTAAATACCGCGGTGTTAAAAGATATCTTGTGGTAATCCATGATGTGGGACCATATTTAATTATTAGCAGGTACCTACCTCACCAGCAATCTAATTAACAATTATGTGATCATAGGTTTTCTAAATAGATTCTATGTTGCAGACAAGAAAAACGTTTTCGTCAGGATGTTGGTCGCATAATGAAACTTAAACTGTATTGATGCGGAGAGTTTTGCACTCAATTTCATTTATATTACTAAATTTGTATTGTCATACTCCCTCGTATGTCATTATGAATGAAATGCATTGTTTTCAAGTTTCGGAAATATTGGCCTACACATGTGGACTAAATTCCTAATTATAAATTGAGAAATTAAACTTTGTTCTTTCTTCTAAAGCTATATGTGCAGTGACTTCATCGTCTTAAGAAGGGGAGCAGAAACCCACCTTGGTTGCGCCACTGAAAATATAAAATAGTGATTTTGTGCCATTAGCTTGGAAGAAGGGAAGAAGCCAAATGAACCCCTTGCCCCGTTGGTGCAACTACTGATGTTAATAAAAATATTGTTCTATAAAAAAAATCAGTTATTGAAGCTGATTCTATGAGTCCATACATCCTTAATTTTAAACTTTAAATATTTATTCAAGAACATAATGAAAATACAATATTAATTCAATACTGTACTATTTCAGTATCCTCTCACGCGCACAAATGTGCGAAATTTTCAGCTCGTATACTTTATATAGCTAGTGTCAAAATTACGCCACAAAGGGAACTCCAACACTAGGACCTTGTCGTCAGGATCGCTGCAGTGATTTCAAGTAGTTTCACATGGGCCATTTATCTATCAGATATGTTTTGACTAGGTATGTGACCGTTTCGAAACTGATCCGGGTCTCTTAGAAGCACAATATTATTATATTGTGCTTCTAAGAGAATATATTAATTTGATAAGACGCACAAAATCATGGCATCAATGAAAATGAATGGATTTCGTAAGTTCGCTTTCTTTCAAAAGTTACTGATTCCTTCACTCAATTCCATTAAATCTTTTTGGAAAGTCTTCGCCCTCCTCCTATTTGCGAATCAAAACATGTGAAATCGATCACATCCCTGAAGGGCAACAAACAAGGGCAAAATCGGTAAATGAATCCGATAAACCGATACGTTCACCGACGTGAAGTGAGGAAGTAAAAGATGAGAGAGGACTAAATGAATTATTAAACTCAAACGGGCACTGATATCCATTGTTTATTTTCGTTTTGTCTGAGGTCTATGATAAACTCAGAGAAAAGTAACTATTATGACATAAAAAGTATTTTGTTTCAATCGTTAATATGAACACAATAATTATGTGTTATGTTGTAATTCGTTATCTACATTTTTTACAACACAAAATTATTACAAGTTTGACAATGAATTTGCATCCTCTTCGTAACAAAGATTCAATTCCACTACAATATATTTAAAATATATACATTTATGTTTGTTATAACATCAATGAAAATGTTATTAAGTTATTGCCATTATACGATTAAACTTCGATATTATAGGTATAATATAATAGGTATAAATATTTATCTTCAATATTTTAGTTGCATGAAGACGCCGAAAAGAAATTGAAATTTTGCAATTTTCAAAAATCAGGGCTTTCAGCGTAAAAGAGACTTGCGCCATTCTCTTTAACATAAATATTTATTTCTTAATCTAATATTACATTTCAGTTGCCGTCTGACTTAGCGTAAATTCTATCTATATTACTGCTGTAACACGATATATATATATATATATATATATATATATATATATATATATATATATATATATATACTATATTACTGCTATAACACTATTATCAATACCACTGCTACTATTTACTATATGAGAATGGTTAGTTTATTATTTATTACGCATTATATGTATGAATATGTATGAATTATTTACAATGTATGCTATTGGATTCATTACGCTATCCGACAACAAAATTTAATTACAACATTTGAAGCTATTTTTTGAATTTGCAAAATACGGAGGGATTTCACATACAGTACCCCCGAAAATTAAAATAGCGATTAAGGAATATCAATCTTGAATACTATCGGATGAACGGCTTAGTCACTAGCCTTGATCACATACGGACGGACGGTCGGGCAGATAGACTGTTTTACCATCGATCAATTTTTCTGTATCAAGGAGCTTTAAAACAAATTCTGACTACAAAACATGAAAGAGGAAATAATTTTCTAAATATAGGGACACGGTTTATTCTCTTTTTCGTTACGACAATAGGAGTTTTCGTGTCGAAAATTCTTCATTTTTTCAGCAGCATTACAATACTGTCTCTATTCTGCGTAAGCAGTAGCAAGAAAGTAAAAATGCCTAAGAATACCCGTAATATGAACATAAATGAACTGGGATGTACTTAAAAACTCGATTTTGTGTAATAACAGATCAAAATTCCATTAACTCGCATTTATGTCATTCGGTTCATTATTTTCTATCAATAAAAATATTTTAAAGAAAAACTGGATTTTTTAGATAAAATATTGTTTTTGATAATATCTTTATATCAAACAACTCATATTTTACAAAAAAAAACATAACCTAATTAAATATCTAATCTGAAGGACAGAATTCACTCAGAAAAAATCTATCTTCAATAGACCAGTTGTTGGAAGTCACAGAAAACCCCTTTTTGTAATTTTTGAAAATGTAGATTACAACTAATCTGAAACCTGATTTTTTGGCAGCCCTTTGTGCTACTCGAGGAGAAAATATGGAGCAATTTTTGAGGAAGTTTCGCAAATGTTGTTAAGGTATTAGGCAAAGTACCACCGAAAACTAAATAAAATAAATACCCGTTTTAAAAATTTACAGGACCAGGAATTTGGTCAATGCGTTGACCACAAACATACAGCCAGAGGGACAGGGCTGACAGGGAGACAGGTTTTGTCGTCATCAATTTTTTCGGAATCAAACACGTGAATTCTGACTACACGTGTTATGGAATTAATTTACTACATATAGGAACCAGATTTTTCGGATTTTTTGAAACAAGAACTCTACAATAGGAGTTTTTGTTTCGAAAATCATCCATTTTTTTACGCAGCATTACAATACTTTCTCTTTACATTATTTTCTCTCTCTCAGTAAGTTTGTACTAAGGCGAGAAAGTAAAACTGTTAACGAGAAATGTTTCAAAGAAAAAAAACAGGAGCCTTAATAAAAGTGGTTTGTTGAAAATTTTGAAAAGTCATAGAAGATACGCAGAATGAGCGGCCAGTTAAGAACGTCAAGAATCAATTTTATACTAAAACAGTAAATATTGACAATTTTATATGGATTCGTTTGGATTTAATTTAGTTAATGTATTGCTTCTGCACTCATGATAATGGTTTTAATATTAACTCATTTCAGGTATGTACAAATTAATTGGTAATTCATTATGTAATGCATTTGTTCATTACCTCTTTTAAATAGAATACAAATTAATTTGATTTTATTATGATTCATTGTGTGGAATACTCTGATTAGTTTTATAAAAAGTTTGTAAGGGGAATGATTTGCATAACAGTTTCCATTGGTCTCACATGAGAACGAAATGTGAAAAAAGGTAACTACATAGCAAACGGCCAAAACAAAAATATCTGTGGAAGAATATATTTTGATCGAAGAATGTCTGAATGAAATGAAAGGAGGATTTGGTCATACCTTACTGAAAAGTGGTTAAACAATTTAAAAAATTCACCATATGTTTAGGCAATATTTTAGGGAGTTAAAAACTTCTGTACAATTTCCTACTTTTTTCCCTTCATCTATTTGCAGTCAATAACGTTCATGGTCCTCAGTTCATTGACTTCACTTACCTCAAAATCCTGCAGCGGTTCGCCGAAGCTCGATATTGAACTTGAATACAAGATGATTATTTTGAGATTAATATTTGCGAATTTTTTTTTTCACGGCCGAAATACAGTCGGTACTTTTGTTATCGGGTTCTCATCGAGTCACGCACAGATTTTTTTTACCAATAGAATTCTCAGTGAAACGAACAATTACGAAGCACACAATAAACATTAATTTGGAAGATGTGCACTGCACGTCCTCTTCCGGCAAACAAAAGCGCATACTCAATGCACGAGTAATAAGCCTATTAGATTTTTGTTTAATAATGCGAATTCTACATAAGCCATACCAATGTTTCCTTCGGTTTTACACTGCATGTAATTTCGTCAGCAGCACATTGTATTAACCTAAAAAGCCACAATACCAAAACCTCATTTTCATAATTTAATATGGTTGAGTATAGATAATCTGCTGAATTATGTAGAGCGCGGAGGGGAGGGAAAAATGTAATACTCGACCAGATAAAACTATAATGAATTCATTGCCGTAATCCCCAGACACTCGTTGGAGGATGGCTCGAAATTATCTCAAGCACAATTATCTCTCTAATGAAGGCCGCGGGAGAGGAGCAGAATTTTAATAGCAGCAGCAGGGCTGTAGAGCGGGGGCCTAGCGCCCTGCCATGTACTTGCCGCTGGCCTCGCAAAGCAGCGCGGCGCGGCGCTCCACGGGGCAGCTACCGGTCGAGTCCCACGCCGCCGCGCAGCGAAGCCCAATTATTGGCAAAACGTATCCCTAATTAAAGTCCTTCTGGACGGAGTTTTAAAAGAAAAGTGCTTCGGGAATGGTAGCAACATGAGTTGTGAAAACGAAAAAATCTTTCAGATCGTAAAATGAAATTCGGAATATAAATTCAAGAAATGCAAGTTACTATTTGCTATTGCATTTGCAAGAATATATTTTTCTATTACTATTATTACTATTTCTATTATTACTATTATCATTCTATTTCCTTATGCTATGAAAAATTTCTTACGCAAAATAAGTTGACTGTATAAATATATATATAGGCGACTATACATGCAAAATTTTACTATTAATACTATTATTACTATTATTATTACCATTATTATTTACATAAATATTTTCATTTCATTCAGAGATATTTTAACGTGGAATTTTTGTAATGGACTATTAAGAAATTTCAGGTGATATTGAGTGATATATTTTTAAATGTTGTTAAAGATATGTACTATTCTCTAATATGTGGATGCTTTACGTAAATTCAAAAAGAGCGAGTTAATTGCATGGACAGAAGTATTTGGAAAGATATTTTTTGAAATCAATTGGTAATCTGAAAACTTAAGAATAAAAAGTTTTAAAATTTAAATGTTGGAAATATTGAAATACTCTATATATGCTAATGTTCATTTCTGTAAATCAGAAAAAAGTAGATTAATGATTTGAAGAAGTGAAACGTGAAAAGTTAAGAATGAAATACTATTATGACCACTCGTATAATAAAGGAAAAGCATATATTTAAATTTCCAATTAAACATACAGAAAATAGTGTAATAATAATAATAATAATAATAATAATAATAATAATTTATTGCTGCAAATGATCGTACGTAGTATGTTCGGTAGTAGTTATATACATTATCAATCCGAGCAGACACAACGAATATTATTAACAACAAAGTTTTGTACTCTGTAACTAACCACCAGTTTTTAATTTAGTGTCGAAAGTTTACATCGAAACATCATAATATTTCAAAGTAAGATAAATTTAACGTCAAGAGAAAATATACACTGTACAAATTATACAAATGTAACCAATAAACCAATTTTGAAACACAGCTGGCGGGATAGGATTTAAACATTGAAAGAAGACAAATACGGGTCAGTCACTTAACACTTTCAAAATGTTTGACAGTGGTCTGAAAAAAAGTTCTCGTTTCAGATTCTTATGAAAAATTAGTGGACTCGCTAATGCTTTGCTATTGCAGTGTATTACACTTCATACGCTATTGGCCATGAGAATGTTAAACACGTTTTAGGTTACACATTGAAAAAAAATTAAAAGATGAAAGACTTTTTCGCGAGTAGGGGTTTATTCTATGTTCTGGTTTGGATATGGTTGTCAAGTATCTTTCTCCCTCAAGTGTGGGCATGTTTTTGCTATGACACTGTTTTGAAAAAAAATATTTCTTGTCCGAGATAACGTTCAAGAAGTAATTCCGGCCGACATTTAACAATGGCAGAGGCAAACTATGCAACGAAGACTCGCTTAATACTTGAGGGCGAGGCGGGTTGCGTAGAGCTTCTGTTAAGGGGCGCTTGTGTCATAAATCATTATCATCAACGCCACCAATTTGCATTTGCATGCATGTAATGGCTTAAAGGTCTTCGGCCTAGCCACATAGGATCAAGTAAACTAATTTGCTTGTAATAATTACCTATTAAATAAATAATAAAATAATTTGCATCTATGTGCGACAAACATACTCACATTCCCATTGTTCTAAGCCTAGTGCTATAAAAAGACGAGCAAATATTTTCTAAATACTGACGGAAGTGGATCAATTATAATCGATCGATATAATACTAAGCAGACTAAGGTACAGTACTAAGCAATAAAAAAAAACGGAACGGGATGCAGTCGACCAATGTCTTCTGGGGAAGGATGATTGATTGATTATGATTCTAACCGCGTCAACTATTAAGGTCAATGGCCTAGTAAGTATTTGTGCGTGGTGCGTGCGTGTTTGGGTGTGTGCAGAGAGTCTGAGTTTCACATGTGTACGCGTGAAATGGAGGCTTTTTTGCTATGCTGGGGTATACAGTGTTCTAGGTAATACATTATATTTAATTTACATTTGTATAATTACATTAATTGGCTACCACCTGGCAAAGACGCCAATTGTGGCCAAAATAAATATATATTATTATTGTGGGTCTCTGCCAAGTGTAGTGTATTTTTTACTTTGGTGACGGTGATCTCCTCCCCCTAGCTGGTGAGACCTGTCACCTGTCAGCGCGGTTGTCCCTAACCAAATATCTCCCACCAGCGGGTCACCGCCCCAGCCGGAACAAGGTGCAATCTACCGACCGGCCTCCCGGTATGTGCATAAGTGTAGTGCATGTAATGAACAAAGAAAAAAGACGGCAATATCGCGTGAGATTCATAGCCCGTTTGCTGGGGTCCTGCTCCGGCATTTGCCTAGTATTGGTCGGAGAAACCACGGAAAACTACCGATTAGAGCTGCAATCCGCTAGAATTTCTCCTTTAGGCAGCGGCTGAAATCGAACTAGCTGACAAGCTTGTGAGTAAAATCCTACCGCAGCCAGGACTCCCGGTGAAGAGCACAGCAGAAACATCAGCTGATGCCTTGAGCCCGGTGAGAAAGTAGGTAAACGGCTTAGGAGAAGGTGAGCGCGGGCTGCAGTCGGTATACGGCCAACTCAGGACGCAGGGAACATCGCCGGGGCCCTTCCGCGCAGGTAGGGCGGGGCCGGGCGGAGGAGTAAGCCGTTGCCGGCGGAGGCGGTAGGCCGTAACGTGGGCCGGACGGGGCCGTGTCCAAGAGGCGACGCCGGGCACCGCGCCGCACCGCCGCCCAACCTTTCAATTACAGGCGGCCATAAAGCCGCCGACGGCAGGGCACTTGACGCCCGGCGGCGGG
>BOPP01000031.1:6884781-6897170 GCA_017312745.1 Gryllus bimaculatus
CGGGGCGGTGGGAAGATGAGCGGACGGAGCGGCCGATACCGACGTCGCGCCCGAGGGTCCTCTGATGTGATTGTTACGGACCGGATGGGACGCGACACAGTGCGACTAACCCGCTCGCGGAGGTCGAAATGTCAATGTGATGACGCGCTCCTCGTGAATGAATTGGTTGGAGTTCTAGATGTATGAAGTATGTAACACGATCTACTGGTGAGTTTAAGATACACAATTAACAAGAGGAGATTTAAGATTTTTGGTTGCACTGGTTTTTGGTTGATCAGTGTTTACATGAATGAAAATGTAGTGAAAATGCTGAAATATTTAACGTTTTAACTGATTTTTGTGATTTTCGTGACAAATGTCGTGTCCCTACTTACGATCTTATCGTATCACTTTCATTCTCGCCTCCCAATGTGCAATAATAATCTGAATAAATTTTACTTCTTTTATTTGTTTTACAAATGTGACAGATTGTATGACATAAGTTTTGAAGTTGTTGAAAAATGGGCTCAAGTTTTACTTTAGAGAAGAAAATATACAAGTATTGTATAAATGAGTCCATTGATATTAAACGATACAAAACGGACATTTAATTACTGGGTTGAGAAGAAAGCGCTATGTAATTAATTCCTGAACATTAAGAAAATGTGAATATTAAGTTACAAAACTACTACCTCTAATGGATAAAATAGTACAATTATTCTTAGTTCACAAAATTCCCATCTCTATTGGACAAAGAAACATCCAATTTTAATTCATTAATGCAACTGCATTTAAGAATCGCAAACGCTTACAAAACATTTTTCTATAATAATCAATTCAAGGAATGTCTAACACATTATCGATGTCTTTCTCATCATCAAATAGAAACTAGGTTATCATTTTTTATGCCACTGCCAAATAGAAATTATTACGTCCATTGTAATTAGCTGAAATTAAAAAAGTCAATCTGATTGTGAAAATATTTGCGAGACTCTTCTGATGCACGTATTTATCCAAAGTATCGACAGTCCACGATTATGTTCTTGTTTGTTCATAATGTGCAATTATGAACTTTATAACAAACCGAACAGATCCTTAAGAGTGTTCGCCTACCCAGCAAGTAACCTCACTGTCTGTCAGGTACTGTTCAAAGTGTGAACTCACCTCGTTCGGAGCTGCAGCTGGCTAGCTGCTTAAGGGCACCATGCGAACAATTGAGCCCGCTAACACTGCGCTTTCGCAACCCTTTACGTGCTACTCACGCCGAGAGAACGCTTTAAGGCGGAGAAGGCGCTGTAAAATGCAGACGTTGCACCAAGAAACGCAGCGCACCGACAGAGACAGTTGAGGGCTATATTCGGCGAACGCTCGAGTAGACATTGGAACTCCCTGAATAGCCATTTGGAACAGTCCTTCCCTCGAAGCGCTACAATGCTTCCGAGTAAGGTCGTGAAAGAGGAGAGAGATTCTCGGAAGAAGCAACCATCTCATTTCAGAAATGTAGCAAAAAGAAAGAAGAACGGAATTAGAAATTCTTTAGGATATTGCTCTAAAGAGTTCTCTTTCGTTGCAGGGTAGTATCCACTGAGAGAAAAGACGACATCGAAGTAATCATGATTTTATACAGCAGTCCGTATATTTTGACGCAATGAGAGGTTGCTGTGAATTGAAATACAGTCGTTATGAATCTGAATTGATGTGAAATAATATTATGCTTTAGAGGATGTAGAGGATCAATAATTTTCGATATCATAGTCTTCTTGCCAATCAGATACGTTGAGACGAATGCAAACCTACAATTTCCCAGCAGTAAATCACGCACGCTTCTTAACAGATGCATAGTGAGAAGGGTTTTCATATAAATACCACGTAATCTAAACGAAAGACGAAGACAAAATAGTGAGATATACATTAAGCAACTTTTGAGAGTTCTTTATTACCAAAATTGTGATAATTGGTTTTATAACATATCTGAGAAATAACAGGGAGAGACCAATAAAGAAAGCAACTAAAGGGCCTCCCTTATGCGCAGTTGATTCTTGCGCATACTTGTTTTGGAATTCAATCTTTCAAAAAAGTATGTTTTTAAATAGTAAATGACTAAATATGTTTACTTTAGGGTACTTTTTGTGTTTACGATAATTTAAACCGTAAATTACTTTCGTGAAATTCTGCTGGGAGTGCATGAAAGTGGAAAAATAAATTGGGAAATAATACAAGTGTATTAAAATAACCACATCGAATAGAATTTGATTTTTATTTACTACAGACCCGCAACAAGGTTAATTAATGAGGTGGTTTCGTAAACCATCACTTTCATTAAATTGGATATGAAGAGATGCTGGATGAATTAGTAAAAATATTGGTTACTAGAATAAAGATAATTGAATAAAGTAGAGCAAACGAAACGGAAAACACTTGGCGAAATTCCCAAATAACCTCCTTACCATAAGTCATATGCACACGCACAATACTAGAAAACACACCTAGTTTCCTTGATTATAAACTTGATAGTTGGAAAACTGACTGTTTTTCGATGACTAATTTCACGTATTCATTTTATTGGGTAAATCACAAATTTTGCAACTATATGTTCACGACGCGTCAGAATATTTAGGTATAGCATACTGTTTCATACTGTATCATATTACACTTCTACATATCAATTTTAACTAATGGCCTGCAGAACCAAAAATTATAATGAACAAAATCTTAAAAAACAGTTTTCACCAAAAAGTAGCATGCACATTGCTCAAGAACCACAAGTAAATTACTCTTGTTTAACACTACAAAAATATTTTAACAAAACTGTCTTCACAAAAATAACAATAACGTAATGTAGTTTCATAAAGTACAATAATTAAAATTAAAGAATTTTTCTAGGCTTTTCAATCTATTTGAACTAGATATAAATGCTATTTTCATATATGTGAACAGCCTTCTTTGGTCTTGTGTACTCAATGGCATCACCCTTTGTATCTCACGTTTGGCAGACACGCACTTGTGGTTGTTTCGAAAACAAATCAGTCACGTCGACCGTTATATTTTCTGATGCTTACCAGAGGCCGCAAGGAATCCCTCTATTTCATCATCTTATCGCAGAATAAACATTTGAACAGAAAGACACTTCAAGGTCGCGAGCTGGACGCAGGGGGGGGGGGCACTTATCCTATCGGGAGCTTAGTTACGACTTAAATGTTTGGTATTGGAGCTCCCGATTTGATGATAATGTCCCGTTCTTCTTCCAGCTATGTATCTACCACTGAGGAGTCATTGAGCGTGTCTGCCTAACGTGAGATTAAGGTGGGTGAGATCATTGAATACACAAAACCATACATTCAAGCCTGCTCACCTCGGTTGCCGATCGAGCAGCGGTGAGTTCAGAAATTCGCCCACGAGCGGCGTGTTGGGGACGGTCGCTACTACTGGGCAGTACACAACTACCCCAATAAAACCTAGGCAAAGCACATAAAAAAGCCACCATAATAAAAAATAGAATTCCCAAACATGCAAACGTGGATAATTATTCGTGAGGTGTTCAGTGGGTTTCCTCTCCCTAAGAAATAACTGTAAAGAAGTAAAATATTAGTTTGGTTTAATAGATAATGGACATCAAAACATGTGAAAAAGTTTGTGCTGTTAAACTGAACTATGTGTCACATTAAAAATAGTACTATTTTTTTTTACTCGGCAGTGGCAGGAGTTTTGGGAGGGAGCTGATGGGTTGAATGGCGATCGTCAAAACTGCGCTCTAACACATCAAGGGCAACGCATGTCAACTTTCGCATTTTTGTGTGTCGAACGCGACAGTGTATCATACATGCCAAACCGTGAACAAAAAGAATGCGAGAGCAGTACAGGTTTTTGATTGTAAGTCCATGGATAGGAATACTGATTTGCTTGCAAATCTTATTACTGTGGACATTGTAAATCTCATATCATAACTACAACCTGAAGTTGCATATTTTCAGATTTACACGTATCTAAAACCATTAAGCAAAAGCTTGATTGATATTTAATCAAATTTTAAAAATAATTATTGGACAATATTTGTATAATTGTTTCTATAAAAATTAAATATAAACATTTCATTTTTCTTGAGTGTGAATGAATGATCAAAATGAATTTTTTGGTCAAAATCATTGTTCAAAGGTCTTAATTTATTTCGCTTTTTTTTCTAGATCATTCACTTAAGATTATCTTTGAATAACTAAAGAAATTTGTAAATTATTTCCAAAACGAAAACTGATATAAAAGTGTGTACATAATTTAATAAATTACATTATACAATACCAACATAGCTGCATTCAATTTTCAGTTTCCGCTTATTGGGAAATGTCAACGGCCCACGGATCTTGAGGCATATGTCACCCTATTTAGAGGTTTGAGGGCCTTTGTGCTCCCTTTTCTCCCACTATCATGCATTAAACATTAGATCTGAGTTTCACTGTCTATAATTAAAAAAATAGAGTAACACAATAAATTTAAACAGACCGGCACAAGAAAAACCTTATTAAAAATTAAATCCATACATTCTGGAACTGGTCATTTATTCAAATTAACCTATACTTCAATTTAAACACAGTGGTCGTCAAGGTGACGGCGCAAGCTGAATGGCGAGGGAGACACTATCATCCAATCGGAAGCTTCGATACGACTTACATTTTCGGCATTGAAGCTCCCGATTGGATGACAAGCTCCAGATCGTAACCTTCAAGTCTCAGTGTTTAAATTGGAGTATACGTGAACGTAAATTTGAGCTCAGGCAGTGAGACTGGAACTCGCCGATGTGCAAGGGCGTATTTTAAACTTCGCCGAGCAATCCCGCCAAATCGCAGCCCGCCCTGTGCCCGTGCTGTGCCCGCCCACCCCCGACCCCCGACCCGTACCGCTGACTAAGCGACGTCAACGACGCTCAACAGCTCCCGCGCGACGCCGGTGGCGGCGGCCGTCGAGACGCAGAAATATTACGCCGCGGGGGGCGCTCGTCGCGAATTTATGTTTCCTTTTCCCGCCGCACCGGAAGTGGCCGCGCGTCCGTCGGCGGGGGCGCCGGACCGTCGCGACGCCACGCCCCCAGCGCCCGCCGTGCAGGCATGCGGCGACCGCATCCGCCCTCGAGCCCCGTCCGCCCCACACAAGGCGAGAACCAGGTTTTCTCCGCTGGCGCTGCTTGGGCACGAGCTGCGATTTGTTTTTACTTTCTAGCCACCGGTTACGCAGAAGAGAGAAAGTTATGTAAGGCTATGCGATAAAACGGCGAATTTTCGTCAGAAAAATGTTTATTGCCAGGCGCCGTTAACAAAAAAGTGGATAAATCCAGTTGCTAAATTTAGAAAAAAATATTCCTATAACACATTGTGTAGCCAGAATCAATGTTTTGAGGGTTCTTGAATCCGAAAAATCGATTGACGACAAAACGTCTATCTGCCTGTCAGTCCGTCTGCGGTCAACGCTAGCGCCTAATCCGTTCGGCCGATTTCCTTCAAAACCGATATTCTCCATTCGATCTGAAACAACTTACATAACGGGACTCGAACCTGCGAATCTTCGGACCGAAGCGCTGAATCTGTAGAACCTTTTTCCACCCCGGCCATCCAGGTCGGCGAGCTGCGATTTTTTTTAAATTTCTCGCTACCACTTATGCAGTAGAGAGAAAGTTATGTAATGATACACGAAAAAATGGCAAATGTTCGGCAGAAAAATTCTTTTTGTCGGGCCCTTCTAAAGGAAAAGCGAATAAATCCACTTGCTAAATTTAGAAAAGAATATTCTTCTAACACGTGGTGTAGCCAGAATCAATATTTTGCGGTTTCGAAAAACCGATTGACGGCAAATCATCAGTCTATTCGTCCTGCCTGTCCGTTTAGCTGGTTTCCTTTAAAATAGATATTCCTCAATCGATTTCAAAGAACTCCCAAAGCGGGCCGTCAAACCACGACTTTCCACACCAAAGCGCTGAGTGGTACACACTCTTAGCCACCTCAGCCATCCAGGTTGGCGACCTGCGATTTTCAAAAAGATATATCCTGAGAGGGGCAGTCTGTGTGAGTGAGTTGATTTTTATTAATTTATGAAGTGTCAACTACTAGCGTCATTAATTCTTTCAATATTTTAAATTAGATTTATTAATAATTTTGCAATTAAGTTTTGAAACTTGGTGGCAGAATACACTAACTTAACATTGCTGAACTTAACAACTTTACAAAATCTACAAACTTTACAAATTAACGTGAACATTTCACCGTTTCCCCTTTCACTAGCACTCCACTTCACCACACTTCACTTCACCACATTTCTCCGTACTTTGAAACACCGAGCGATTTTGTATTAGTATTTAGCCGTTTTATGTCCTGTAAAGAGTAATTGGCTTTGGCGCCGTTGGATCCCGGGGTTCCTAGTCTCTCACCCAGCCAGAAACACGTGATGACTCGAATTCACTTAACCCTCGTGATTTCACGAAGTTCACGACTTCAGCTAGCGACGCCGGTTTTGCGGCCTTGGCCTTTCAGTAGAACCATACCAGCATTCGCTTGACTGACCGAGGGGAACCACGAAAAGCCCGGTCAGGAAGGCCGTCAGGGCGATTAATCCCCGGCCTCCCGAATGCAAAATCAGCGCGCAAAGCCCTGAGTGACTTCGCTCGGTTGCGTAAGTACCATTTAAATTGCAGGCTCGTATATTGCATGACACATAAATGTTTAATATGTTTTCTTCCCCTGGATAAGACAGGAATCATGAAGATGACCTACGGATCACGTTCGGCTTTTCCCGTCAGGTTTCTCTCCCAGTAGGACAAACTTTAAACTTCCGACTGAACTCCCGACATATGCGGTTTGTATTGTATGTAAGTGAAAGTGTGTGGCCGAGAAGTGAGGAAGAGACAAAGAGAAAAGCGAGGAGTAAGAAGAAGAACCTTTACATACTCACTACATACGAACGTTAGAGAAGGAGGTTTGAGTGTATTTTAGTAGTTTACCTGGCATGTACACACTTATATGCCCCCAAAATAAAAATGGTTAAAAAGGCGAGGTGTGATGGATATCAGAAGTTAACTTAATGGTTATGTTGTGTTTCAGAAAACGATTCACAATGTAAAGCCCTTTTTAACGGGTGTTAATAATAAACGGGTGTTCGGTTGATTGACTTTCACTTTCGTAAATATTCTTATACTATATTCGTACGTATATAACGTCCCATTGCAGACTTGTTCGTAGATGTCGTCCTGACAAGTTCAATGACAAAGTACCGTTATGTATATATTAATGTCAATCATGTCAATTTATGGTAAGTGAATATTATGGTCTGTTCACCGTTATTCACTCTTCATCTCAGCGTTCAGTGCAAGTTTGCAAAATGTGCTTGAGACAACACTGCGGTTTGTGTAGTAAGAGAGAGAAAGAGAGAGAGTTACACGACTGCCACGAGCGGAGATCGCAGAGAGGAGAAGCGATTTGCCCAAATAAACTGTCTCCACCGCAGAGGACACTATTTACAATATTATGCTTGAACCGTTTCCCGTTCCCGCCGCAACACCGCAGACAGAAGCGCCCAAAGGGACAAGCGCCAACGCCCCCCACCGCCGCAGGCAGGCAGCTTCAGACAGCGCGGCGCCAGCGGGCGCGACCCTAGCGCCAAGCGACGCGTGTCAAATGAGTTACACCGCGACGCACTACTCGCCCGCGCTGTCCGCCACCCGGCGACGCGACGCAACGCGCACTTTGCCGCGTTATGGGCCCCCAGCGCCCGCACTTCGCACTTTGCGCTCGCGGCGCGGCGTGGCTGGGCTGGGCGGGGCAGGGTAGAAATGTGAGGGGCGGGACGGAGCAGGGCGGAGTGAGACAGGGCGGAGCGGGGCGGGGCGGAGCGGAGCGGGGCTGGGCGGTGCGGAGCGAATCGCGAGGCTAATTTTCATCTTGTGAACAGCCTTTTTTGTCTTTGTGTATTCAATGGCATCAACCCTTTGTATCTCACGTTTGGCAGACACGCGCTTGTGGTTGGTTTTCGAAAAACAAATCAGTCACGTCGACCGTTATATTTCTGATCTTACCAGAGGCCGCAAGGAATCCTTCTTATTTCATCATCTTATCCGTCAGAATAAACATTTGAACAGAAAGACACTTCAAGGTCCGCGAGCTGAAACGTGGGGGGCGGGGGCACCTTATCCTATCGGACTTTGTTACGTACTTAATGTTTGGTAATTGGACCCTCGATTTGATGATATGTCGTTCTCACTCCAGCTTGTTCTACATGAGGCGTCAATTGAGCGTGTCTGCCTAACTGTGAAGTTAAGGTGCGGGGTGAAGTCATTGAATACACAAAACCATACATTCAAGCTGCTCACCTCGGTTGACGATCGAGCACGGTGAGTCGCAGAAATTCGCCACGAGCGGCGTGTTGGGGACGGTCGCTACTAACTGGGCAGTACACAGCCATACCCCCAATACAACCTAGGCAAAGCACATAAAAAAGCACATAATAAAAAAAAGAATTCCCCAAACATGCAACGTGAATCAATTATTCGTGGGGGTTCAGTGGGTTTCCTCTCCCTAAGAAATAACTGTAAAGAGTAAATATTAGTTGGTTTAATAGACAGGAACATCAAAACATGTGAAAAGTTTGTGGCTGTTAACTGAACCATGTGTCACAGTTAAAAATAGTACTATTCTTTTTTAATTACTCGGCATGGCAAGGAGTTTTGGAGGGAGCTGATGGGTTGGATGGCGATCGTCGAAACTGCGCTCTACACACATCAACGCAACGCATGTCACTTTCGCATTTTTTGTTGTGTCGAACGCGACAGTGTATCAACATGCCAAACCGTGAACAAAAGAATATGCGATAGCAGTAGCGGTTTGATTTTGAAGTCCATGGATAGGAAATACGGATTTTTGCTTCCAAATCTTATTAACTGTGGAATTGTAAATCTCATATCATAACTACAACGTTGCAGTTGCATATTTTCAATTTACACGTATCTAAAACCATTAAGCAAAAGCTTGATTGTATGATTTAATCAAATTTTAAAAATAATTATGGAACAATATTTGTATGATTTTGTTTCCTATAAAAATTAAATATTAAACATTTCATTTTTTCTTGAGTATGAACTGAATGATCAAAATTGATTTTTTGGTCAAAATCATTGTTCAGGTCTTAATATATTTCGCTTTTTTATTTTTTTTTACTTTTTCTAGATCTTTCACTTAAGAATTATTTTTGAATACTAAAGAAATTTTGTAAATTATTTTTTCAAACGAAAATTTATATAAAAGTGTTTACATAATTTATAAATTACCTTATATCAATAACCCAACGTAAGCTGCTTCATTTTTCAGTTCCGGCTTATTGGGAACTGTTAAACGGAACAGGATTCTTGAGGCATATGCACCCTATTCAGGGTTTTGGAGGGCCTTGTGCCCCTTTTCTCCCACTATCATGCCATTAAAACATAGATGAGTTTCACTGTCTATAATTAAAAAAAAATAGAGTAACACATAAATTTCAAACAGACGGCACCAGAAAAACCTGATTAAATTAAATCATACATCTGGAACTGGTCCTTTATTCAAATTAACCTATAATTCAATTTAAAACACAGTTGGTCGTCAAGGTGACGGCGCAAGCTGAATGGCGAGGGCAGACCTATATCCAATCGGAAGCTTCGATTCGACTTAAATTTTTTCGCATTGAAGCTTCCGCGATTGGAGGAACAAGCTCCAGATCGTAACGTCAAGTCTCAGTTGTTTAATCGGAGTATCACCGTGAACGTAAATTTGAGCTCAGGCAGTGGAGACTGGAACTCGCCGATGTGCAAGGGCGTAATTTTAAACTTCGCCGAGCAATCCCGCAAATCGGCAACCCGCCCTGTGGCCGTGCTGTCCGGCCCCCAATCCACCCCCGACCGTGCCGCTGACTAAGCGACGTCAACGACGCTCAACAGACTCCCGCGCGACGCGGGGCGGCGGCGTCGAGCGCAGAAATATTACGTCCGCGGGGGCGCCTCGTCGCGAATTTAGTTTCTTTTCCCGCCGCACCGGAAGGGGCCCGCGGCGTCCGTCGGCCGGGGCTGCCGGAACCGTCGCGACGCCACGCCCACCAGCGCCGCCGTGCAGCGCATCGCGGCACCGCATCCGCTCGAGCCCGCGTCGCCGCCACACGAGGCGAGAACCAGGTTTTTCTCCGATGGCGCTGCTTGCACGAGCTTGCGATTGTTTTTACTTTCTAGCCACCGATTCACGCAGACGAAGAAAGTTTATGTAAGGCTACCGCGATAAACGGCGAATTTCGTCAGAAAAATGTTTATTGCCAGCCGTTAACCGAAAAAGTGGATAAATCCAGTTGCTAAATTTAGAAAAAAATTATTCCTATAACACATGTGTAGGCAGAATCAATGTTTGAGGGTCTTGAATCGAAAATCGATTGACGACAAAGTCTACTGCCTGTCAGTCCGTCTGCGGTCAACGCTAGCGCCTATATGCCGTTGGGCGAGTTTCCTTCAAAACGATAATTCTCTGCAATTTGATCTGAAACAACTTAAGCGCCAGAAAACACGCGAATGACTCGAAATCACTTAACCCTCGTGATTTCACGAAGTTCACGACTTCAGCTAGCGACGCCGGTTTCGCGCCATGGCCTTATCAGTAGAACATACAGCATTCGCTGTTGACTGCCGAGGGGAACCACGAAAAGCCCGTAGGAAGGCCGTCAGGGCGATAATCCCGGGCCTCCCGAATGCGAAATCAGCGGGCGCTAAGCCCTGAGTCACTTCCTCGGTTGCGTAAGTACCATTTAAATTGCAGGCTCGTATATTGCCATGACACATAAATGTTTAATAGTTTTCTTCCCTGGATAAGAACAGGAATCAGAAGATGACCTACTGATCACGTTCGCTTTTCCCGTCAGGTTTCTCACCAGCGTAGGACAAACTTTTAACTTCCGACTGAGCTCCCGACATTGCGGTCTGTCATTGCATTAAGTGAAGTGTGTGGCGAAATGAGGAAGAGATAAATGAGAAAAGCGAGATAAGAAGAAGAACCTTTACATACTCACTACATACGAACGTTAGAGGAGGACGTTTTGAGTGTATTTCTAGTAGTTTACGCTGGTTATGTACACACCTATAATGACCAAAATAAATGGTTAAAAAGGCGAGTGTGATGGATTATCAAAGTTAACTTAATGGGTTATGTTGTGTTTCAGAAAACGATTCACAATGTAAAGCCCTTTTTAAACGGGTGTTTAATATAAAAAACGGGTGTTTCGGTTCGATTGACTTTCACTTGCGTTAATATTCTTATAAACTGATATTCGTAACGTATATAACGTCCAAATTGCAGACTTGTTTTGTAGATGTCGTTTGACAAGTTCAATCACAAAGTACCGTTATGTATATATTAATGTCAATCATGTCATTTATGGTAGTGAATATTATGGGTCTGTTCACGTTTATCACCTCATCTCTAGCGTTCAGTGCAAGTTTGGCAAAATGTGCTTGCAACAACACTGCGGTTTGTTGTAGTAAGGGAGAAAGAGCAGAGAGTTCCACGACTGCCACGAGCGGAGATCGCAGAGAGGAGAAGCGATTTGACCAAATAAACTGTCTCCAAACACGAGAGGCACTATTACAATATTTGCTTGAACGTTTTCCCGTTCCAGGGCGCAACACCGCAGAACAGAAGCGCCAATAGGGACAAGCGCCAACGCCCACCCACCGCGGCGGCAGGCAGGCAGGCAGGGCAGCTTCAGACACGCGGCGCCGCGGGCGCGACCCTAGCGCCAGCGACGCGTGTCAAATGAGTTACACCGCGAACGCACTATCGCCCGCGGCTGTCCGCCGCCCGGCGACGCGACCCGACGCGACGCAACGCACGCGCACTTTGCCGCGTATATGGGCCCCCAGGCCCGCACTTCGCACTTTGCGCTCGCGGCGCGCGGGCGGTGGCTGCGCTGCGGCGGGGCAGGGTAGAAATGTGAGGGGCGGGACGAGCAGGCGGAGTTGAGACAGGGCGGAGCGGGCTGCGGGCGGTGCGGAGCGGATCGCGAAGGGACTGGGGTGAGGTGGCCTTTCGGGGTGGGTTAAGCTGGCAGGGCGGGCGAGTGTGTGGCGGCGGGGTGTGGAAGGCGGGAACGGAGCGGGCAGGGCGGAACGGATTGGGCAGGAAAGGAGCGGAGTGGAATAGGGTAGAGCTGGCAGGGCAGGTGGAGTGGGCCAGAACGTGAGAACACAGGCAGGATGGGGAGGACGGGCCGTAACGGCTGTAAGTTGCGTGGCGAGTAGGCGGCAACAGACCAGGATGGGACATAGCGGCGAGGGGCAGTGATGGAGGAGGAGCAGAGATAAGAGCGGGGTGTGGAGAGGGAGGGCAAGGCATTGGCCGCGAGGGACGGGACAAGGGCCCGCGGAGAGG
>BOPP01000031.1:6903622-6925221 GCA_017312745.1 Gryllus bimaculatus
ATGTGCTTTAAAATTAGGTGTACAACCGTGCTAATACCAAAACTGCCTAAAATAGACCTTCAATGTGCAAAAAGGCAGTAAAACGTAACGTGGTGCGTAAGCCACCTGTGCATGCAAAGGAGATCGCATTGAATCTGACCTTTCGCTACACACATGCGAAGCGAGATCAGTGACCCGCTACCTGTCTCTACAAGACGAGCACAGGACTCAAGATTGCAGATCTGGAATAGACGAGTTACTCTAAGAAGGCCCCACTTTGACATGTCTAGAAACAAATGAAAGACATGCTGGGTGATGGTATTGCAATAGATAGCCATTTACAAATGAGTTAACTGTAAACAACGCACTGACAAAATGAGTGCATGGACTTAATCTGCAGTTATTTATATGTTGCCTTCAGTGCCTAAACAGTAGCTGTCAAAGCGGTCCTGAACAGTATAGCCATTCTCTATAGATCACAAAGCCAATGGCTAGGAACAAAAATTATTGTATAAAACATGATATGTCCTAGCAATAAATAGATAAATAAGCATAATTACAGTATGTACACATGTGAGACATAAATCTTGCCTGGAATCGAGCACAAACCAAATTCATTACCTCGCAAACCAATCAAATAGGAGTGGTGAATACACCCATAATGGAACTGATGGTGAAAACACACACGGGATGTGACTTGGAAATGGGGAAATTTTGAAAAAACCTAATTTACATTAATTTACACTAAACATTGTAAGCGCTTTTTTATTGGCGAACGTACATGTATATGATATGCCATTCGTTTTCAATTCAAAATGTCACAAGCTCTGTCTTTATTTCTTAAAGGCGACATCAGAAATGTGTGCTTCATTTTGGCGCACACATTGTAATAGTCTGTTATAGAAAGTCCGGAGTGCTTGGTGTAGCGTGTCTTGAGGAATGGCAATGGCTTCCTCTTTAATCTTACGGTTCAGATTATCAATAGGTGCAAAACGTGTGATGTACAATGGCGCATTCTAAGATCAGGGAATCTCACGACCATCAAACCAAACTCGACAAATTCTATAAATAAGGTAGTAATATTACCGACGTTTCAGCCTAAGTTAAATTGTTGCCATCATCAGGGTAAATGCAAGAACCTTATGGTTCACATAATCCAAATTATAGTAACGTGTGATAAAATATGTTATTTGCATTAGCTAGGCATCTTGTTGAAACATCTTTGTCTAGCTAGTATCGAAAATCCTGCGATTGTAGGGACTCGAATCTACAATCTCCCGTCGCTGCACTGACACCAGTTGATTCCCTGAGCCACCTCTCCCAGTGTAGAACTTGATTGCGCGCAGTATTCTCGTTTGTGCCATCATGTTGTGCAGCTTGCCGTGGTTGCAGGGCGTTCTTGGGAAAGTGGATCCTCGGTCGGCGCGTGATAGGACAGCAGTTCCCAAGGAGAAGGCAGAGCGAATGCGTTGAACACATTGCAAGCGCAAATGGTTGATTGCTGATGATTGATCGTAAATGCGTTACATTGAAGGTAGTGTCCATCGGATGATAGCCAACTGTTTGCCGTATATGATTTCACATTTTCAAGTTGAATTTACTCTTGAACTATTGGGACCTGACAGGTTTTGAGCTCATTAAAACACTAGGAGTAGTTTTGAGGGAACCACAAATTTGTGTAGTGTGCCGTGCGAGTGTAGAGGTGCAAATCTGGTAGCGCATATGGGACGAGTTCGATTTACACACCCAAAGTGAATAAAGTTTTTACTTTGTCATATACGTCGTATATACAAATAGTACTGAGGACTGACAAACTTATAAAATGCTGCGAAAAATCGATTTCGAGATTTCAACGAAAAGACATGTATTGGGGTCTCCTGATTTCAAAATAGTGCTGTTTTTTTCATAATATCTGTGTATCGGTCTGGTTGGCTGGCTGTGCGTCTCTCATCTGCGAACAACACTATACTTCGATTGAAACATTAAGTTCGTTGACACATGCCAGCTATAACGCTATCACCTAATCGGAAGATTAAACGTCACCATAGTGAAGTCACTATAGCGACATTCAAGTTCCCGGCTACATGATAGCGTCACAGCGCGAAATTTCCTTCCTCTTCCTTGTCCTGTCCTCATCCCTTCCTCACACACACTTACATGCACTACACATGCCTGGAGCTTAGAGGTTTTTCCCTGCTTAGACGCTGCTCCGCTGGTAGGAGATTCTTGGTTGCGGAAAATACTTGCAAGCCGACAGTTACGTTCTCGCGGGTTCTCTCCATCTAGCTGAGGATGATCGCCGGCACCACCCACGATACAACATGCACTACACTTAATACCTTAGCATTTGATGCGTCCGGTATCACTAATTAGTCTCTCAATCAATCAACCAAATAATTGAATACAAGAAGTTCACATTCGCAAACACCCAGAAAGGAACAATTTTTCTTTTCAAGCGCTGTCGGATTGAATGTAATATTATAAATAAGCCGATTTAGAGCATTATTTCTGTTGGAAATACAAATCAATTATGAAGTAATTGATTTACTGCTTGGGATTCACATTGCATGCCATTTCCTGCGACCTGTCTATAACATTGTCCCGAATAGCTTCGTGCGCTGTCGCTAATAAAGCCGACAATGACGTATTCATACCGGCCTATTCACTGGAGGCCAGTGCATTTCGTGAAAATCCACAGGGCTTTGAATTCAAGGGAGCGTTGAAATTACTGACGGTTATAGTTTGCAGCCTTGATGCCAAACTGATACCAAGAGCGTTAACATTTTTGAAAGGAACAAACGTTCATATTCTTCAGAGAGGTGCTTTAATAGCGATAAAATGTCAATCAAACAATTAAAACTTTGCTGTTTCTACACAAAATAATGGTTTACTTTAATTTACTAAATGGCTGATGGCTGTGAAAATTGTTACAAGTCTTCGTGAGCCTTGGTTTTTTTCTTTGTCACATATGTAATGAAGAGAAAGTACTGCATTTCTGAAGAAAACAGTGGCAATTTTACACAAAGGCTAGTTCCTTGTGACCGAAAAAATTGATTTTTCTTGCTCCTTAAATAATATTTTTTTCTCTAGTGAGTAGTGTAGTCAGAATTCATGATTTCTCGGCCCTGTGATATAGCGACGAAATATCTGTCTACCCATTCGTCCGTCCGTCATTTTGAAAATGTCCTAATTCACTTTGAAAGTGCCCTGCTTTACAATAGCCCCCAAAATTAAAAGATCCATTCGAATTCAGAATCCGCTACATTGAGATCGATTAGGGAATGTCTGTTCTTGTGAAAATCTTCTAATTGGTTTTGGTTATAAGATTGTCTTCTGTTTCCTGACAAGCAACGTGCAACATTTGATAGATCTTAAATCAGACATCAATAGAGCGGGCAAATTCAACTAGCTTACTAGATTTTTCAATCTCTGTTCAGAACAACTGGTGCAACGATCTGTACGGTCGTTGAGACATCACACCCTGAAACCCTTTGAGCAAAGCTTGAAATATTTAAAATACTGAACACTAACCATATTTGAAAGACCTTAACTAAACAATTAATCTAGAAGGTATGCATATTTACATAAGGTAAGAAAGATAACTAATTAAAAACCCCATGGAGTTAAATGGGGTGCTGTATTAAAATAACGGGTTTCGGCGCAAAAACAATGTCAGATAAAAAATTACTTACATTTAACTTGTCTACATTCTTACAACTGTGGGAAATGTCTGCACTATAAAGTACTATAAGTCTCTCAAAGTGGGAATACACAATTGGGGTGATATAAAACAAATGATAAAACTATCTTATTTAGTTACACCTTAGCCCAAAATTTTGGCGCAAACATTTAAAACGTGACATGTCCGCTTCGCGCCTTTTCAATTTAAAAAAAATCTAACTCAAATTTTGTATTTTTCGACATTGCCTTTAACTCACCAAATAGAACACATAACGAAGGATCTATTGAAAGACGTCCCGCGTTTTGCCCGGAAATAAAATTCTGGGCATTACTCAAATTTGGCCAGGAGGACATGTCACCTTTTGAATGTATGGTCCTCAATTACAAGGTGTAAGATGAGAAAGTAAAGAGCACTAAGCTTATCCCGAGACGGAAGGTATTCTGAGCCATATCTCGCACCCCTGGCGCTCCTAGCGCCTCCCGTGTCAGACGAATAAACTAATAAAAATAAGAGGCCTGCGCCGGCGCACCGGCTGCCTGCAGCACCGGCTTATCAGCAGATAACGTTGACAGCAGACCGCCGGCGCCGGTTCTGCTGCAGGTGCGGCTGGCTCTGCCCGCTGCCACCGCTGCTGCCTCAGCGCCCTTCGGCGGCGGTAAAGGGAACAACGCTCTCTGAAACGGCAGAGGCTTTCCAGAACCCAGCAAAGAAATTTATGAAAAATAATCTTCCCATGACTATGAGATGAGCATCTTTCGTTTATTTTTTGTTCTGTCACCTGGCTTATAGTATCCTTTAATTCCTTATTATTTTCGTTTTTGGTTCTTTTTTGTCTTTTTTTTAAGGTGTGTTAGGTTATGTTAAGCGAGATATTTTAGAAAAGCGTTCAGATATTAGCCGATCTGGATGGTCGACGAATTGATGAATCGATGAATTGATGTCAGCGCTTCGGATCCAAAGGGTCGCGAGGTCGAGGCCCTCCTTATGCCTGGTTTTCCCTTATCGCTCATATATCTGCTGTTGCGGAGGGCTTTGCATTCTGCTCACCCGAGACCTGATGAGCCCACAAGAGTGCTGTTGTCTGGTGTATGGTGGAATTTGTGTCCCATTGGGACGGTAAGGGTAATCGGCTGTCGACTGCATGAAAGCCCTAAAAAAATTAAGATAGCAAAACATTGGGACACGTAGACATTGGGACGCGCTGAAATATTTCATGATACGTACGTAATTTTAGCAAGAATTATTACTAGAAGCCAGTATTAGAGATCTTTATTTGGCATTTTCTTTTATTTTTTTTTTATTTTATAACTACAGTAGTGACTTCAATTGATGGCCTGAGCTACCTTTCCCAGGTGTCCTGTTTAACGTCGCTTAATTGCAGTATACAGTTTCAATAATCTTAACATATTTCTTGTTTCTACTAACTCATATTTTGCTCTATCGTCTTTAGGAAACTAGCGGGAGCTTTAAATAACTCTTATCCCGCATCGTACCTTCATTTAAAATTTATGGACATAAAATTATTCAATGCATTACTAAATTTAAACAAAGATTCGAAGATATAGTTATTAAATTAAATAAAAAAATAATATTGAAATAATATACACAACATAATCAAAAATTAAATTAACAGAATCCGCACTTAAAAGTCCGTTACGAGTTAAGGTAGACGGAAAGAGATCGGAAGTTCGAACTGTGAGCGGAAGAGACTCCAATGGGAAACGCAATACGCAGAGACAAGGCAGCGGGCTGAGCGGGTCTTCCAAATAAACAAGTGCCTTGCGGATTACGTCAGGACGACGTGGGGAAGGACGTGCTCCCACCCCCACCCCCGCCGTCCTCTCCGTCACTCCCGAACCAAGCGGCGCCAGGGTTGAGAAGTGAGAGAGTAATGCCCAAAGGAAGCTCAATCTCTAATTTACTGATATCTGTTATACAATGTTGATGCGACATAAACGTTAAACTAGTGGTGCGGAAAACGGCAGTTCTTTGTCACCCATAATTTCACGCAAAATTATGCGAAAAGTACTACAAATATTACAAATGTACAAAAAAAGTTATACATGACCTTATATCAAAATATATGTTTAAGAAACAGATTTTATTAAGGTAAAAACCTCTACCTTTAATATTTTAGCTATGGGAAGTTCTCCAAAAAGTTAGATTTTCCTATTTTCAAAAAGGAAGACTTTTCAACGAAAATTCTCTTAAAGGTCATTTACACTATCCAAAGACAAAATTTTATCAAAAATAGTTCATCAACTTTTTAATATGTAAAAATGACCTAGAGGATTCATGCAAAGTACCCCCAAAATTAAATATCGGTTTCAAATTCAAGGGACCGCTACACCAGCTAGATCAAAAAGGGAATATTAATTTTGAGGAAAATAAGCTGAGCAGTTCAGCGTTGTTCACCGACGGCCGGCAAACAGAAATTTTGCTGCCATTCGATTTTTCGATATCAAGGACCCAAAAACATGGATTCTGGCTATACAACGCGTTAGAGACTTTTTTCCTAAATTTATCAACTGGATTTATCCACTTTTCTGTTACCATGGACCTGTAATAGGCGTTTTTCTGACAAAAATTCACCGATTTTTTGCGCAGTATTACATAAATTTCTCTCTCCTGCGTGAGCGATAGCAAGAAAATAAAAACTGACAAAAATGAGGATGTTTCAACGGCGTAATGAATTCAACATTTTTCGATATTATATTTAGCCCTCTTAAAACCATATGTGATGAACAGAAAGGCAATCGCACGGATGACCATGAATGTGATTCCCGGCACGTTCAAATTAAAACAATGAGGTGTGGAAACACTTGAATGTGAGACACCGAACAAGTTCGAGTGCATTATTTCGTCGACATTATGTATGACATTAAGTTGGCAAAGTGAATGTGAGGCCCTGAACCAGTTCTAGTGCATTATTTCATGAACATTGTGTATGACATTAAGTTGGCAAAGTAATGAAACCCAATCCATGACCCATGACACCCCCTGGTTCATACTAACGCAACGGGCAGTGGTCCCGCCATCTCCGGAGGACGCCTGGGATATGTATCCCGCAACACACGCCGGTACCGCGGGCCCGTCAGGGGCAGACGACAGGTCGAACGGCCACTCGAAGCAGCGGTCCTGCGTCCTAGCAACGAACACCTCACCCACCGCCTCGCAAACCGCGTGACCCTAGAGTAGATGCCGCGTGGTGCAGGATAGTGGTGACTGGCCGCCCTGTCTTTAGCTAGAGACCCAGGTCGGATTCAGTAGTTGCCTGGAGGAGACTTCTAGCGGCAGGGTGCTCTGATTAGTATTTTTCCGTGGTTTCTCCGATCAACACAAGGTGAATGCAGGGACAGTACCCTAACAAATGGGCCACGGACCGCGTGCGATCTTTTCTGCCCTCCCTTGTCCTATTCTCATCCACTACTTGCACACATACACACACACACACACATGCAAGCGCGAGCGCACACACACATACACTCACTCACTAGCATGCATTACACTTCCACACATGCTGGGATATCGGTCGAGAACTTCGGGATGGGGCGTTGCTCAGCTGGTGGGAGACATCTGGTTGGGAAAATCCCAGCTAACCGACAGGTAGATCGTCGCCTGATCTCACTATCCAGTCGGGGAAGATCCCGAGGAAAAACCATGCTCTACACTCAAGGGACTAATGGCCTTCGCAGTTGACGCCCTCGAAAACATCAATTCATCGAATGTCCGTCCGTTATAGTGAAGGGCCGGCAACCAGACAGCCGTCGAATCACTGCTTCCCTCGTATGCCCGTCTCCCGCGTCCGGGTGGGTGCCGAAACGCCTCGCTAACACTTGTACCCCTGCAGACTGCAGCACTGAGACTTGTACCCCTTTCTCGCCTGCTTAAGTGGCCTACCAAGAACCAAATCGCAGCGCTGACCTTGACACCCCTCCGCAAACACCCGGCTGACACGCCATGGCGTTTGACCCGTAACCAGACCGCCGCCCATAAAAGCGCTGGAGGGTGTTCATTCTTGGCAGTCTTCAGCTTTACTCGACTGAGTGAATAACACTGGCCCCCGAACTGCGACAAGGCGCTCCTCTTACGGGGATACTGAGGGTGTCACGCGGGCCGCTCGAGGAACGGACTTCGTGGAGAATAACCCTGGTCTCCTATCGGCGACCAAGCGCTTCAAATGAATTCATGAATCCGACACATGGGTCCCGGTACCTTGCTGCAAGTTGCCATCTGCATGGCCACTATCTGCGTGACTTGCCCGCGGCTTTACATGCGTCTTGAACAATGGTATTCTAAATATCCATGAACTATGCGCATTTAAGTGACGTTTAATAAACATCCAGTTAACGTGTCTTGCGTCTCTCGCCATCCAAAGGTGCAAGATATGGTGACCTCTCGCAATAAAAAAACACACACTACACTTACATATCAGTTCAAATCCCGAAAACCTAATCAATCAATCATTTATGAACCCGAGAGGGATAATTCCCTATCCGTCTCTAAAATACTTAAGGTTTAGGTGTGCATGGGTTATTATTATGAAAGGGAATTGTACTTCATATTTCCTTAGTGTATTATTTATGTAGAGTACATATATATACATCGTATTTTTAACAACATAATTAAGCATCGGATAACGTCCATGGGAACAAGAATTTATGTGGGGAAGTTGCCTTTGAAAATGTCTCATCGTCCTCTCGTAAGTAATCGCCCTCATTTAAGTAATTACCCATATGACTTTGACTCTAAAAAGATCGACACTATTCGTTCTGGCGACAAGTGTATCAAATCATCATCTCACGCAAGGATACTGTCAAATTGTAGACAGAAATCCTCAGCAGAGTAATGGGATTGAGTCTTTCCATGCAAAGCTTTACCGCGTGAGCTTTCCTCAGTAACAATAAGGATGACAAAAGAGTACATTACCTTAATGAGAATGTATGGATAGAGGGCAGGTCACTTACACATTTACTTAGAACTTAATTTACGGTTCTCTCCTGGGACACAGATTATCTTCTGTACAAGTGTTTATAAAAAATAGTTTGATATTCAACATGTTACTTCCATGACTGACTAATAGAAAAGTCAACAATTATTAAAAATTATTTAAAAGAAGCCTTGTACCTAATTTTAGAATATTTAATTTTCAATTAAGTGGTAAGAAAACAAATAAAACTAAAAAAAGAGTGATTTTTACGACTAAAATGTTTCCTCCCTCCCTAGGGATAATCCTCCCTCCCTGGCTAAAAGAATGATCCTCTAAAGAGTAATCAGATGTATGAAAACTATCTACGTTGTCTCCTGTATATGGATTCAGAATACATCAAATAAACGTTTTGAGAAATGCTCAACGATTCACTGAAACCACAGAGACTTTAATATTTTACCTCAAATCGAAAGTAGTAGTCATACACATTATCTAAAAGTATAATAATAATAATAATAATAATAATAATAATAATAATAATAATAATAATAATAATAATAAATATGGAATTATGGGTATCAGCCTTTCGTCTGCATCCCTTGGTTAAGACAAGGTTATTTGCCTTGAATATCAATTACGAGGAATAGGATAGTATTATTATTTTTATTATTATTACAATCACTCTTATTATATTATTGTTATATTTTATTATTGTTATGATTATTATTATTTTTATTGTTATTATTACTCTTAAACTCACTGTAGGAGGATCATAGAATGACATTACGTAGCATCCGCCCGGATCTCCTTTTCAAAAAAAGGTCTACTTCCACCTTGATTTGCGCCCCGCTGCCTCATTACAGAGCCAGAGCGCGGGGGCGAGCGCGCGGAGGCGTCAGAGATGAAAACGCGGAGTGCAATCGAGCTGAATGCCGTCAGAGGCGGACGAACCGAACAGCTCCCCCACGCTTTCCTGCGCGCCGGGGCCTTTCCTCGCGACGCCCCCGCGCCACGGCCCGCCCCTTGCCCGCCCTTCGCCCGCCCCTCTGCCCGCCCCTCTGCCCGCCCCTCTGCGCCACCCCTCTGCCCACCCCTCTGCCCGCACCTCTTCCCGCCCCTCTGCCACACCCTCTGCCCACCCTCTGCCCACCCCTCTGCCCGCACCTTCTTCCCCCCCTCTGCCCACCCCTCTGCCCGCCCCTCTGCCCACCGCTCTGCCACCCCTCTGCCCGCCGCTCTTCCCGCCCCTCTCGCTTGCTCGCTAGCGCCCGCACACACACACGCCCGCCCCGCCCTCTCGACAGGCCGGCCTCTCATCCACACGTCCGTCTCCTACGTCCGTTAACCTGCACCATCCGTCTGCCCTTCCGTCGTCTCCTTCCGCCTGCCGGTCCGTCTGTCCCCTGGTTGATTGATTGATTGGTGGTTATAGGCCAGTCACCTGCTAGTATCAATAGTCTCATAAGTGCATTGCGTTTTTTTATTGCGAGAGGTGGCGTTGATCTACCCTCGCGAGAGCTTCAGCGACGAGTTCCAGTCAGCTTGCGAGTTTTTCCCCAACCACAGATCTCACGCCGACTGGTAGCTGCACCAGCCAGACAATCTCTAAGCTCCCGACTAGTCTTTCGACATTCGTGGTAGTGTAGTGCGTGTACGTGTAGGATAATACAAGAAACAGAAATGAAGGATCAGTGGCCCTTTTGTTAAGGTTACAACAGTTACAGCTTCGGCATTCGCCTGTGGTTGATTAGAGAATCCACGGAATACTACCGGTCAGAGCAGCCGGCCGCTAGAATTCTCCCCCAAACATCAGCTGGACACGACCTAGCTATTTAAACATTGTCGAAAATCCTGTCATCATTGAGGCTCAAATGTTAGGGCCTCCTGCTCAGAGGTACTGCAGTGACATCAGTTGATGTGCTGATGCACCTAGTCTGGTCTATCTGTCTGCCGTCTGGTCTGTATGTCTGCCGTCTGGTCTGTATGTCTGCCGTCTGGTCTATCTGTCTGTCGTCTGGTCTATCTGTCTATCGTCTGGTCTACCTGTCTGTCGTCTGGTCTATCTGTCTGTTCTCTGGTCTATCTGTCGTCTGGTGTGTCTGTCGTCTGGTCTATCTGTCGACGGTTCTGTCTGTTGTCTGGTCTGCCTATCTACGTGTCGTCTGTTCTGCCTGTTTGTCATCTGGTCAGCCTGGCTGTCTATTCATCTATCTATCGACTGGTCTGCCCGTCTATTCATTAGTCCGCCCACCTGTCTATTTATTCGTCTGTCAGTCCGTCTGTCCGTTCCTCGACCTTCCGCCTGCCCGCTGGCCGGCCGGCCACCCTGCCGCGCAGCCCCGAGCCCTGCCTCTCGCCGCCAGCCAGCCCCTGAGCACGTGGGCGCTTTCCGCACCATCTGACGGCGAAGCGGGCGGCGCTCTCGAGCGCTGCAAAGGTCGGCAAATGTCGACTTGCATGCTACAAGGGGTTTTGTGATATTTTCCGCCACGTCCATTCCGCCCCCAATGAAGCTCTCAGGCAGCCTTGGAACTAGAGTGTGGCAAGGCGTTCCGTTCGTTCGCTCATACTTGCTCGAGCGTGCCGCCCTCGAGCGCCGAAAGTTTGAGCGTGGTGCGCTCTCGACGGAACGATTGACAGGTCACTGCAATGGCAGACGGCTTTGCTTCATCTCGTCAGGAAGGAATATGTGTCAGATCATCTGCGATAGCGTTGTAAAGGAATGTAAAACAATGAACAGGAACATTTCAGGCTCATATTGAATTTATTATATCTTCATGTAATAGTTATAATATATGAACTAATTAAGTGAACTGAATCTTTGTAGAAACGTAACTAATAAATGTTATATATTTATTTCAAAACCTGTGAGTCGTAAGTTTTTAGTTATTTTTGAAACAATATTGCTGATCAAAACTAGTGCTAAAACAGCACTTACTTTCTCCTATTATTATTATTATTATTATTATTATTATATATAACTTTTTCAAATTTCGACATTTTGAAAGAGTCGCTTGTTCGATCCATTGAAAAATAAAGAAAAATTAGGGACCCTTTCTAAGAGGAAATTATGAATTGCATTATCTTCAAGCAATAATTATGCAAAAACTATTCGTTTAAAAATGTCCATGCACTTTTTTAATGTAAATCCGTTAAAACAGATTTTATTTAATAAAAAATATCTCTCATCAATATTGTACTTTTGCAGTATTCATTTTTTGTAATTTTCGAAATTATCAAGATTTGCCGAAGATTGTATCAGCACTATTTCCTCTACCACCCTTTGTTACATACGAGGAAAATATAGGAGCCACTTTAAAAATATATATTTACACATGAAAATATTTATTAACACATGGCGTATATTCCACGCAAAATTAAGTAGAAACGATTCATATTTACAGAAAATTATACATTGTAACAGTACTTGTTAGAACATGGAATAAATAGACATTTTGAAGACTATTTTCATTATTTGAAGACTCTCTATTTTCTCAATTATCTAATTAGGACATATTTACTTATACTTAAATCAATGCTGTTACCGCCGTGACACTCAACAAAAGAAATGGCATTCAGAGATGGCAGAGCTAGATCCGCTTACAAATTCGCTACCGTCTGGTCATATATGTTGCCAGAATCTTTAATTATCAAAACTGAAGTGTAGACAATAAACTTTTGGTCAAAATTACGCGTCAGAAAGGAATGAGTGAACAAGTTTTTAAATTTACGCAGGAAAAACCAAAATTATTCTCATACTTTTACTCATATTTTTACTCGTGCTTACACGTATAACTTCCAGAACCCAAACAAATAAAATAGGTTATAAAGTTAAATACATATTCTTTACACTTATTTTCTGTGGATTATACAATCAGTTCAAATTTTGCTATTTGAGAATGCATGAATTTCCCAAAATATCACTTACAGAAATATTAGTGAATATTTGTGTCCAGTAGTTGTTAGAATAATAAATAAAGAGACGTTTTCACTCAGAGAACCCCTGTTTTCACAATTCTCTCATTTATGGCATGTTTGCTTATATTTACATCAATGCAGTTACCACAGTGACAAAGTCAACAAAAGAGATGACATTTGATCCTGCTTTGTGGTTCAAGTAACCGCTGACCTGAACCTGACAGGAAGATACTAGTAGCATATGACCCAGAGAATATATTAATGTCCAGAAAGAGAGTTATTTTCAGTATCAGAATTACAATGTCTTCTGTGCAGTTTTTTTCGCTAATTTGATTGGTTTCATTGACTTATTCTGAATGAATTGTTTATATTGAGATACTTCTAATCTTTCCGATGATAATTTAATTTATGTTGCCCTATTTAGACAAGCTATTGAAATATATTTTTAATACATGCTAAACACTTCAAATTGACCATAATTTTCTCACGTCTTAGGTTACCGCGCGAAATTTCATGGCAAACACACTGGTGATACTCATTTCTCGATTAGAAGCTTAGTTTTTCAGAAAATCGCAAACGTTTCACCATAAACGTCAATTTATTCCAAATAGCACTGTATAAAATTGCAATTTCAAGCAGGTTATTATTAAATTAACACTATTAGTGTTTAACAATAGACCTAGTACATCCCAATTAGGGTAATAAGTAGTTTTTCTGTTTTTTTCTTGCTAATTCTCCGAACATAGACTTTGTTAACCTATCACAGATTACAGGAGTCTGCGTACACAGAAAGCATGGGTTTTTTATTAATGTAGTTCGTATTTGGAACATTCTGAAATTCGTGTGAAGATAATATTTGTAGAATACTTGTTTTCGTGTCGTGTTCTTTTATAATACGTATAATGCTCCTATAATACGAATCTCATTCAATACAGTATCCTAAGAGTCGAGTGAGAGCATCGTTATCTCTCACATGTTGAATTTGTTAGTGATTTCGGGCGCGTCAATTGCTAAGGTCATTAGTCTCGTAAGTGTAGTGCACGTGTTTTCCTCGGGAAGTAGCGGCGATTTTCTCCCGCTGGATGGTAAGATACGGCGCAGACTTAGTCGGCAAGTAGGGTTTCCTTTCAACCAGGTATCTCCCACCAGCGGAGCACCGCCCCAGTAGGGACAAGCTCTAAGCTCCCGTCATGTTTGGTAGTGTAGTGAGTTTAAGTGTGTGTGTGTGTGTGTGTGTGTGTGTGTGTGTGTGTGTGTGTGTAAGTAAGGGGTGAGTACTGGACAAGGAAGAGGAAGGAATATAACCTAGCTAACTAGCTAGTGTCACAAATCCTGCCACCTTCGGAACTCGAACCTAGGGTCTGACGGTCAGAGGCACTGCAGTGACCTCCGTTGCCTTTCTTAAATGTGCTTGCCCTTTACTAGTTTACCTTGAAACATAATGGGACAATTCGACGTAACGAAAATTTGCAGATAAATTCCCTCAAACCATTCCGCGAACTTAGGGTTTCACCCGGCAATTTCCAACGCGCTCGTAATGTTACCAACGATAACGGCGCGCTGCCAGAGAGGCCGGCTCAGGGGGGGGGGGCGTCCGCCTCGGTCAACATGCTTACGAGGCAGCTGGGGGCCCGGGCCCGGCCCCCGCGAGCGACGGCGGACGGGACGGTCTGATTCACACTCCGAGCGCAAACAGCCCCCCGGGGCCGCCTCCGGTCCGGGCGCACACGTCACCCCTCTGCGCCAGCTGCGCGCCTTCGCAGGAAGCGCAGGCGCTGCGCGCAATATTTCCGACGGCGCTCGCCGCCCAGGAAGGCAGGGGCGGCTGCTGCACAGATTTAAAATGTTCGTGGCACATTCTACAAGGTGTCTTGTTGGAAAATTCTCAGCCATAAAAGCAGGGCACGATGTGCTGTCCGTGAAGGAAGAGGTGACTCCTCTGCTGAACACGGGATTCGCAGCTTTGCGTTTTCTCGTATGTTCACAGAGTACTAGAAAATAATATGAAATACAACATTCATGGCAGTAAAATATTTATTCATGTGCCGAAGAAACTTGAAAGTAAAAAAATTTCTTAATGAAAATTAGAGATGATGAAGGTATAAAATGGATATAATATAAAAGTACTGTGTACAACTCCATCTCTAAGTCTCTCTACCGTACAGTAAGATATAGAATATTTCATAGACTGATATACATTAAAGTAAATGGCAAGCTGTTTTGTGTAGTGTACTAAAATAATTTATAAATAAGTAAATTATTTTACTTTTGCGAAAACTGCTGCATGCAAGATTTTTGACGCAGCTCAGGAATGCACGGGGGCTTACTGCACAGATTTAAAATGTTCATGGCACATTGTACAAGGTGTGTTGCTGAGAAGCTTTCGTGTACATGAGATATCGAGGTTTCGTAAGTTCTTTTATCTTCACTCGTCGGCTTCCATTCATTGCGTATATTAATAATAATTATTTGTTTTATAATCTCCTCGTATAAATTTACAAATATTCATGGATATATACTAAAAAGGACAAAATATTACAATATTTAATAAAATGATATGATGTAAAGAAATATAATTAAAAGAATTGAATTTAATACATAAAATAAGAAGTAGTAATGTGAGAAAACTGAGAAAATGGCACCGGTGAGTCTCAGTGTAATCTCTGATTTACCGAATGTTCGAAAAAACTACAAAATTTCATTTAAACAAATACGTAAAAAATTGAGTGTAATCTCAATAGACGTAAACATATAGTAAAATCTGTAAAAGAACATATTATACAGCAAGCAAAATGTCTCTGAGTATATCTCTATGCTTTGTTCTCAAGGTGCAATCATCCATCAGTGTAACTATCCTCATGTTAGAGGAACAATAGCATTTTCATATTTTTATGTCATTTCAGACCTATACCTCAATCAAAAGATTGAGACTGCCTTAAACACATATAAATACTGTTACTGAATGAAAATTTTGTTCATTATCACCATCTCGGCGATATCATCTTCGTTGAAAGTTTTCTATCAGCGGCGAGAACCGAAAGTACTTTATATATATATATATATATATATATATATATATATATCTGAAGCAACTTAACAACCGAAATAAAGATTAATATACAAGGTAGAGATTTGCTCATGAATATTTGAAATGGAAGAGGATGAGAAAAGAAAGTATGTTGTTCAGGAATAAATGCGTTATTGAAATATTATTGTTAAAAGGAAAAGAATGTAAAAAATAACATATAACAATAATACATTTTGCTCATTAGAAACAAGTGTTACTACTACATCAATTTTCCTGGCGTTGACCGCGTTACATTCAATAACTACTCCATAAATGACAATAAACTGAAGTACTTTCCATCGTTCTAGTGACAAACATTCGCACATCGTAAGCAAACGTTGTCATTCACTGAATTGGTTGGTTCATTGTTTATATCAACGAGTGAGTACTTCACTACGACACTTATTAGAAGAGCAGTCAGGAGCTTTAAGCTTGTTACGGCTGAGGCGGGGCCTTGCAAGTGGGTGACATCTGGTTAGAGGCACCTCACTGGTGGGAGACACTTTTCTGGTGGGAGACACCTCGCTTGTGGGAGACACCTCGCTTGTGGGAGACACTTCGCTAATGACAGACACCTCACTTGTGGGAGACACTTCAATGGCCCATATGTAGGTCGGCGCCAGATCACACCACCCAGGGGTGGTAAATCACCGCCCCCTCCCGAGCGAAAACATGCACTGCACTTAGTGGACTAATGACCTCAACAGTTGAAGTGACCGTAATCACTAATCAATCCCAAATATTAAGTGAGTGTTGTACATCCCCCATGCGTTTTGTTCGGTGGCGTGGGAGCCCTAAGTGTTTTAAACACGTGTAAACGCGCCCAGCGGCCTCTTGTGCTGTTCTCTGGGCAGTGAAGAGGAGGGGCGAGTGCGTCGGGCGGCGGCGGCGGCGGCGGCGGGTCTTCGGCCACATAGTTCAACTGGAAAGCCAAGATAACAAAGTTCGTACCATTTACATGCTAATGCGGAGAGCAGTGCCGAGGCTCTATATTGGTGGCGTGTGCAAGACATTCTGCCAAAGATAGGGCCCCCGCGCAGGCAGAGAAAGAGGGCAGCTCCAGGGGACCACTATCTGGGTGCTTCATCGACGCGACGGCCCTTTCTTTTCGACGGGAAGAGACGCACGCCAGCCCTTCGTTCCCTTTGGCGCACTCCAGCGCCCTTGCTTTTAGACTTTTTGCTCTCCCTTTTTTGCGTTCTCCGTCTCCGCGCGGAGGTCCTCGCTTTTATGACGGCATCGACGTGTAATATTTCCACTTATTTCGCTCTTAAAAATTATCAGGGCGTTCTGGCAAAGGGCCTTATCTCGTCTCCCCTGGAGGGCAGTCCTCCGCGCCCTATAGATCGATGTTGGGTCAAGGGCCTCATAAAGATATCATGGTCATAACTACATCCTCGAACGGATCGATAGCGGAAACATTAGACACCGAGACCGGAACATAAGAAGAGGGTATTATTTTAGAAAATACTTCCTGCCGTAATAAAGTATACATGGGAGAGTTATTAGTGGCTTCAGAGTTCGTAAATTCGTTGCAGTCGAAGTGGAAAACCTAGTTACACTAAAGCAACTTCAGCACGTTGTTAACAAAACTTGAGTTCATGCCCCGCCCGTTAGGAAGTCAGCGGTACGTATATGTAACACACTATATCACCTCTTATCGTATGTACTTGATTATGGAAATTCACACGCAATCATGTACTAAGCAACTACATAACATGCTTCCTAAGGTGTGTGTGTGTGTGTGTGTGTGTGTGTGTGTATAGTTGCTTTGGCTCACGCGATATTAACTCCTAGCACGAAGAAATATTAAGTGGCTCAAAAGGACATCAATTGGCTGCACGGAGAACAAAATAGCCCGAAAAGAGCTTAATACGCAGGCGCAATAAACGAAACACTTCTGCAAATGCGATAAAAGATAAAAACATAAAAATTCAACCGGAAATGGGAAAACGGGGAAAGAGAAGAAATCGCTGAATCGGAAGCCGGAGCAATTTCGCAGCAATAAAAGCTGCAAACGATTCGCAGTCCGTAAAGGAAGGGGTGACTCCTTTGCCGAAAACGGGATCTGGAGCTTTGTGCTCTCTCATATGTTCACAGAGAACACTAGAAAATCATATAAAATACAAAATTCATGACAGTGAAATATTTATTCAAGTTCCAAAGAAAATTGAAAGTAGGAGAATTTCTTAATGAAAATTAGAGATGATGAGGGTATAAAATGGATATAATATAAAAGAACTGTCTAGAGGAAACAACCGCATCTCTCTACGTACGTCTCTCTGCCGCACAATAAGATAAATAATATTTCATGGACTGATATACATTAAATTAAATGGCAAGGTGTTTTGTGTAGGGTACTAAAATAACTTAGAAATAAGTAGATTATTTTGCCTTTGAAAAAAATGGGTTCGCCGCTTTTTGCTCTCTCGTACATTCACAGAGAATTCTAAAATATGATAACGAATACACATTTCCCGACTGTGAACTATTGATTCGATTGCCTAAGAAAGTGAAAGTAGAAGAATTGCGTAGTGAAAATTAGAGATGAGGGTATAAAATGGAAATAAGATTTCCGTATAGAGTAAAACCTGCATCTCTCTACCTAAGTCTGTCTACCATACGGGATAGAGAATATTCACAAGCTGGCATACATGACACGAAATGGCTAGGCGTGTTGTGTGGTAGTACTAATATATTTTAAAAAGGGTAGATTTTTTTTGTGTGCAAAATATAATGATCAAAATTGCTGAACATGAGATATATAATGCACACAGAAACAGGTAGACTTATTAGAATACCAGAGACTATGAAGTAATGCGTAAATTACTAATTACATTCCTGCACTTTTGAAACCTAAATTGCCAGTCTCCGACGAGTAGTATCATTTGATTTCTTTTTGCTGTGCAAGTTCATAAAAGAGACAACACAATTTTAAACAATTAAATTGCCTGGCACGAGAGCTTTACTTGAAGGAGAATCGATGGAAGTTTGTTTTAACGACGTGTGTGTGTTTCATTTTTTTATTACGTTTAACTATCTTCAATTTTACAAACCATACCTGAAGGATTCACATTATGCCATTGAGGCAGTATAGTACTATGCCTCTGAGAAGGCTTCCCTTCTCCCCCAAAAAACTACTTATTTTCTCAAATTCATCCAGAATATTCTTAAAGAATCAGAATTAAATATTGCCAAGAGATGCTTATTTTTTTCAGAGAAATCGAATGAATTCGGCTTCACCTCTGTCAGTGCCTAAAATCTCCCCACAAACGCCATTTAAGTAACCCGAAACATAGTTTTTTGGAATGTTCTGTAAGAAAGTAAAAAAACCTCAATACCCCACCAGCAGATCGAGTCGCCTTAAATTACATCTTTCTGGTCCCGAATGGTGGGTGAACTGAAATGGTTCTTATTATGATTAACGCACAGTTGGACTGACGTATACGCTTACTCGATTGCTACCTTTAAAATGTCTGAACCATGATAGTCTTTACACAATTTTAATCCAGTCTTAAAGAGTTCAATCTATTCTTCAGCCTGCAGGTCATTTCATCAATTTGGTGGCTACGGAGTAATTGTAATTTTTTTGGCGAAATTGGGTTAAGTTTTGAAAATAGTTCAGTATCTATATTTTATTTAAGTAAAACGACAGAATTCAAAGGTTGCCTCCTTTACGCCACAAATGGGGAAATACGGCTTTATACCACTCATCGGTAGCGACTCAATAATCTTATCCTTGTCTTCTCCAAACTAAGATATTAGACTTACTAACTTTTTTCCCGTGACCACATAATTATTTTCAATATATAAGATAAGAAATTCAGTATTACGTCTTGCAAATATGATGTATCTTACCATAGAATTTTACCCAATAACTAATGCATGTATTTATATATACATAGTATTTATATTACGTTTTGCAATGATCAGTAATAGGTACAAATTTGAAACACAAATTTCTCTAAAGTTGAGATCGCCCAACAGTTTTCATATCCCGCCCCCCAAGATTTAGGAGTGGTACTGCTCTTAGAATTGTAAACACAATAAAGAACATTTTTTTGCCGACTCAGGAAAATTAATTTTCCAAGTCTATGATTCTCTGAATGACTACGGTGTCAAAATAGCTCCTTTAACCAACAATCTCTCATGTTCATTTTCATTGGAGACGTTTGGAATCATTCGTAAGTCATTTGCATTAAAGACATTTCCCCCTCACAAAGTACAAGATACAATATTTTTACCTTTTTTAAATTAAGCTACAGGTATGTTATCGTGCGCTGGAAAAAAGCAATTTTTTGGCAGAAAAAACTTATTTACTATATCATAATAGAAATTAAGGTATCCATCGTATGAATTACAATAATAAACGGGAAGTTTATAGTTTTATCGGAAATTAAGTCAGCATACTGCCAGAAATCTCGGAGGCTTCCATAAAATCAATGTTATAAATTACTTCTCATTTTTTAAGAAATTAGTAGTGCTACAAGAGCACGTTGTTTTGTATTATCAGCAGTTATTACGTAATAGTACTTCAGCTGCCTCAGGGAAAACGAAACAAAATATCTCCACATAAGTCTCGCAAAAAAATTATAATTTTAAATTTTGGAACTCGAAAGTTTTAATTAAATTTGCACGTTTGCAATTCAAATCAGTGCACTACACTTACAAAAATTGTCGATAAATAAATATTATGCAGCTAGATTATAATGTTAATATTCATTGTACGAGTGCATATTTTGTAATCGAGCGACATCAGGGCAGGTTTTCAAATTTGTACTCGCACGAATACAATAAAGCAACATTATAAACAAATTTCTAGCGCTATTTTTGTTTAAGAACATTACAAATTATATAGTTTCGAAGTTAATTTTTACTTCATGGTGACGTCACGGGTATTTGAAATGTGTACGAAAACGCCACCGGTCGCCTGATAGGTTTACAGAGAGTACCTTCCCACTATTCTCTCGTTGCTATTAGCTGTATGTGTGATTATTCGTGCCATAAACAGCAAATACGTCATAATCAGCGCCGTAAGGTGTCATATGAACAATTTTTTTTAACAAAAAAAGGTTGTTTATAGCGTTGGAGTACAAAAAAAAATCTCTGGTCAGGATTCAACTCCCAGGTTTCTGGCTCATCGCGCGGGGATTGGCCAATTGGGCTACGTAAGTCTCCAGCTGGACGGGATTTGAACTGGGTTCAAAATATTCCATTGGTTCTGACTAATCAGTAACTTCTCTCCAAAAATCGAGGAACTCACTGTTATTTTGAAAATAAATATACATAAAAGCACACTATTTAAAATCGGGACTTTTGAATTTTTATTTTTTTTATTGTTTAGGCGTTGTAATGAATCAATTGTTTGCAGCAATCAATACTTACTTATATTGTATATTTTTATTGAATACTATGAGATAAAAAGTCAGCATTTGCAATACCCATCATTGTAAGTTGTTACACGAAATCCACGATGATTTTCGATTCGAAAGATGTACAACGCAGCTAACATCAGTCTTCAATCGTAAATTACAACACATTCGCGTTCATTCGCGGAACATTATAAAGCAGCGAAAAGTCATCTTGCTTTTTACACTTCAAACCCAAGAAGTCATCCTGATTGGAGCCATTACCGGCTAAGCAATCTAAAAGTCAAGCCAGTAGAAAGAAACTAAAACCAAACTGAAAAAGCAGAAACAAAGTTCAAAGAACGACGCATAACAAAATTCTTTCATCAGAACCCAAACTCGCCTCCATCTCACAATAGTTGTATCACGAACAGGGCAGCTCCAATCCGAACCGCCACCCTCTTACCTCTGCGGTGCCCTTGGCCGCTATTGTGGCCGCCTCCTTCACCACCCTTTTAACACCGCATTTCGCTCCTCAGAACACCGCCCTGTCTGGCGCACTATGTCACCCGAGCGCAATTCCACAGTATCTTCACAGCGACCCCACCCTCATCTCCATGACAACCCCCACCACCCCACTCCACGGCATTTGACTGCGAAGTTGCCCCCCCCCGC
>BOPP01000031.1:6936549-6947516 GCA_017312745.1 Gryllus bimaculatus
GAGCGGACTGTAGGCGTGGGGGCGGGCGGCGGGCGCTGGGCAGGAGGTGGTTGAGGGCAGCGGAGGCCGCGGGAGCCCCTCAGAGAATGACGTGGGCGGTTCCACAAGCCTGTGGAGGGAGTTGTGAATGTGGGTAAATGGAACGTTGTGACTTGATGCACAAAGAAGCGAAGGTTATGTCAGATCACGCGTTAAAGATGTTCTGTAAGGAGACAAACGATGATGGCGGATTATGAGGGAAAATCTGAGCGAAGAGAAGCAGTGGAAGAGGTAGTGAAATGAAGTACATGTATACGCTTTTTCCGAAATAGCAGTCAAATAATTTGAATAAAGGTAAATAATTCACTGTATTTGACCATAATGATTCTTTAAACTATTTTAAAACAAAACAATTAGATAACAAATATCAAATAATTACGTTACAGCTCTACATTTCACTATATCACCAATGACGTTCTCAACCACACAGCCTAAATGAAGCAAACAGGTAAAGAGTACAGACGGTGAATCCCAATAACCTAATATTAACTTCCGAAGAAATCGATCAGGAAAACAACTGAGAGACTGGGATACATGACAAATTAAGTCAGTATTTTTACAGAAGGAACTCGCAACAATTTAAGAAGAATGCTTCGGTCATGATAAAAACAGCCATCATAGAAAATTACTGTACTAATTCTATCAATCAAATCAAGAATGTCAATCAAATATATTCTATTAATTTAATTTAATATATAGAAAGATTTAATATATAGAAAGATTTAATATATAGAAAAATGTCTTTAATTCTGATCACATTTAGCTTTGGGCACACTGAGAGCACGTCCTCTGAAAGCTCCCGTCCTGAGCGGATATGAGGGAGACCTGCGGCCAGAAATTGCCGCCCTCTCTGTGCTGTGCGGGGCAGCGAGGACGTGCGCTATAGAGATGGCGCTTGTGGAAGCAGAGTGTGTTTGTGGAGAGCTGAGGGTGGGAGCTGTACTCGGTGGCCATCCGTAACGTCTGGCGACAAGATTAAGTGAATGGACACGTTTGGAAACTAAAGGACGAATGTGGAACTGCAAGAATGTTTGGGAACAAATTCTCGTTGGAAATCAAGTACATGATGAAAACCCTATTTCAGAAAAAATGGAGTTTGGATACAAACAATTTGTTATATGAAAATTGGCCAAATCACAAAATATTTCTGTTAATTATGCTATCATAGAGTACATATGTGTGAAAGTTATGATTTCATGGAATGGAATGCACGAGAAAAAGAATAACAGGTTAAGTGGGATCAAAGAAATCAAATAACGTGATAGTTACTCTATGTACTCTCCAATCGCTACCTTTTCAACTGTAGCTAGAGAGGGAAAATATTTGAGATTAAGGCGAGAAGTGCAGTGATTTGTAGTTACGATAGATGCAAGATTCGAAATTAAAATAAATGCAATTAAAATTAAATTCTAGAGAAAAATGGTACCAAACTATCCTAAGAGTGAGAGGAACAAATTATGATTATAGGATGCTCATTTTTTTATTACGCGGAGGCGTCAAAGATTGAAACTTGTCACAAATGATCAACCATCAATTTACGTATATTCTTAAATCTAAGTTAAAATATTATTTACATATACACTCAATAGTGTAGTATGTATTTAATTTACAATATCAAATTATATTTGTTGAGAATATTGAACTAATTCAAAGGGTTTGGTCCTTTTTAATGTTCTCAGCTGATTATGGTTATCCAAAAGTTGAATGGCTTCTAAGTTAACATGTTATTGCAGTCGTGTTTCATGTTTGGCAGCCAATCGTCTCATTTCACTTGGCACATAGGGAATCCCAAGATATTCGTTACATTCTCCTTCCTCCTTTTTTGTGGGGGGAGGGTTAAGGGGCTAAGGGTTTTAGGGAGAGGTAGCTCCTTTCACCATACAGAATTATCTATATTGCACACTGGTCCTCACCAAACTCAGGGACAAGTGAAGTCTAAAACAGATACTAGGCGTCGAATATCCTCTCCATGCGCAAGATCGTCCGTGCGTGGTGAAGAGCCACATTCTGCCTGAGCTAGTCCTTCTTTGACAAAACACGTCGGATCTAGAGAAGCTAATCTCGAAAACAAAATCCCCTTGTCCAAGGTGTGAGCAACCGTGAAGAGAGACTACATCCAAACGATGTGACTGAGGGTACGAAGTCACAAACGTGTGCCCTTCAGAAATTGGCAAACTCTGATTGACATTCTGCCTGACTCCAGCAAGCGGGGCTCTGCTAGAGGTGACCGAATATATCCCTAGCTACCCGTGGGAACGCTCATGGAAACTGAAACGCAAGCAAAAGAAACGACCAACAAAACAAAAACAAGAAAGAAAAAGAAAGGATGCTCATTATAATGAAATAAGAAGTATGCAGCGAGCAATAAAGCATTCTGACATGGTGACATACTTCAAATTATTGAAGACAATGTATATATGAAGTCGTAGGCTTCCGCGGCCAGAGTCATGTGCATCATCTGCGCTGTCCGGGTGAAGCCGCGTCGAAGGCTGTGTTGCCGACATTTCGACCATCTTGTCATGGTATGCATACCAGGCCTGAGGAAGACCACGACAAGATGATCGAAACGTCGGCAACACAGCCTTCGACGCGGCGTCACCCAGACAGCCAAGATCACACACAATGTATATATGTATGCACTTGGCGCAACAGCCCGTGAACGGGCTCAGGCCTACCGGTGACGTCCCTGCCTCGCGACCATGGGTTAAGGGGGTACGTGTGTTTAGCACGTAGACATCCTCACGCCGTATTCCGGTCTTCTCAGCCCGAGAAGTGAACGCAAGAAAACGCACACTATAGTCGTCGCTCGACCGGGAATCGAACTTGGGGCCGCGTAGTAGAAAGCGAGCACGCTGGCCAAGACCTAGTCACAAGCTCCAATGAAGAAAGATTGCCGTCAAATAGAAAACTTGAAGAATATAGAATAAAGATAACAAATATAAAAGTGAAAACAAAAGAAATTGCATCTAGAAATGAAGAGATAACTAAAAAACGGTGATTGTGAACGGAGAAAATGGAAATCAAATTGCGGAAACCGGCCTGAACTATATACAACTCCACGCAAAGTAAAGCAAGAAAATCTTGGTACTCAAAGCCAAGCAAGAGATTCTGATTGACGTGTTGGAAAACAGAAATCCGTAGAACAACCATCAATACTCTTTTCGGAAACTAATAAAAGGACGGTTTCCAGAACGGCAGGGAGAGGTCTGATCTCCCTTGAACTTTTTGAGAAAATGTTATGGTCGCTCATTTTTTTTCTGCAAAGTAATTTTTTTAAACTAGCTTATTCTGACATTTTCTAGGTATTTACTTATTATAGGTAATACTAAAAGTGCAATAAAGATGTAACTGGAAAATTCAAATGATATTTAGTAATAATTTCTTACAAACGAATATCACTTGAAAATAGATTCAGAATCCATTAAATATTAATTTTATAAACGAAACTCATGCATTCACTTCCACCATCAACTGTGAATGATGTATCGTTACTTGTGAGTGGTCAGTAGAGGATAGTGATCAAAACAATTGGAGAGAAAGAGTGATGTATTTTTAGATTCCGCCTTGATAGACATACATTTTATAAATATATTTGTATAATTGTCGCCTTTGTCATCACCTTGTTTAATTCTTAAACTTTATTGGTGTTAATATGTAGATCAATGGATTGGTTATTTCGTGATTCCGAGCACGCCAACTTTTACAGTCTTTATACCTGTAAGTGCAGTGCATATTGTTATCACAGGAGATGGCGGTGATTTTCCTCCACTGGATGTTGAGTTCCAGAGTCGATCTACTTACTGGTTGAGCTTTTTCATAACCCAAGAGTCTCCCATCGGTTGGGACAAGCTCTCGTCTCCCGACATGTGTTGTGATAAGCATGTGTGATAGTCTGTGCGTCTGAATGGGTAAGTAAGGGGTAAGGGTAGGACAAGGAAGAGGAAGGAACGATCGCGCGCGATCTGTGGCCTGTTTATTGGGTACTGCTCCTGCATTTTCCGGGTATTGATCGAAGTAAGCGCGGGAAACTACCGATCAGAGCTGCCGGCCGCTAGAGCTCTCCTCCAGACAGCATCAGAATTCGACATACCTATCTAGCTAGCCAGGAACAATTTTCCACCGACGGGGCTGGAACCCTAGATTTCCCGGTCGTAGGCACTGCAGTGGCAACAGTTGCTCTGAGTCACCTCACTCGGTTTAATTGCACGTGTGTAGTCTAACTCCATACATTATGGAGCTAACGGAGAACAGCAGGATAAAATGTAAAATAATGGAAGGAAAATGATATGCATTTAGAAATCAATGGCACATGTATTTAGTTGTGTAATTTAATACTTTTCTCGGAAAACAGCATTAATCCAAAAATAAAGTTTGTGAGGAATGAGAAAAAGCCGTCTACCTTGCTAATTCAGCAAGATATGAAATTGTATATTGTACAGGAATATTTTACACAGTATAAAACATAAAATGCGGTTTGGAGTTAACAGAATAATAGATTTCACAAGTTTCAAGAAAAATAAAAATATAGATTTATAATTTTTGCTTCAAAATTACAGACTTCATAAATATAACATTTGCTATTAAGCATAATAGAAAGGTACCAAAAACTTCAAAAATAAAATTACACGTATTTTACATGTTGCATTGTTATTCTTGCATACAATGAGAGCCATTAAACATCCAACAAACAGTTTACTTCAGTGTTTTTCTGAATTAACTTTAACGCAATAAAACAATTAAAATACTGGAAAGAACTACTGGAAACTGCATCGGAGTTTAGATCATTTATTACTCCCACTGCTGTTATCTTATTTGTCCATGACGTGCTGTTTTTAGCGCAAACACTTTGGACATATGATGTTCTTCCAGAACGTTTGTTTACTCCTATTTTTCTTTTCTCGTTTTCTTTGGGAATAATGCCCTGTAAGCCGGGTCGATATTATCCTTGGATGCATAAACGTTCACACTGCAAGGTGGCAGCCCTTCCTTGATTTTATTTATATAATTTAATTATATTAATTCATTTTTTATTTATTCATTCTGAAATTTTGTTAGCAATAAATAGGCAATTAAGATGGCAGCAGCAATCGCAAAGCAACACTATTTTACAGTTATGCTCTTCTCACACTGTTGATTTCGAGGATTTCAAGTGGTCTGCAACTGGTCATATACCGAAGGATGTCTCACGACGCAGACGAACAGTAGGAGATGTGAGCGCACACACATTGGACCTTCAGCTGAGTATGCACACGCCACTGCAACTCAAAACACGAAGAATTTGAAGGGGTGAAATGCTATTGAAGAAATCAAAATTCATTCATTTAAATGAACGTAAGAATGAGTTTGTGAATCAATTGAAGCTAAAAAAATGCTCAACCGAGGTAGAAACCCCCGATGATTAGTAAAACAGAGATGATCGTTTAGAGGAACTTTGTGGGTGCCATGGCAACTGAATTCGCGGACAGAGGTGGTGAAGATGAAAGATGGTAAAAGCGACAGTTGATACATAAGTGACTAAATATGAATGAGCCAGTGGATGCGTATAATGAACAACATCCCTGCGTACCAAATAACGCCGAGCACCGCCGGTTGGCAGAGCGGTGCAGAATCACGGCCACACGTAATGAAACCCGCGCAGGGCCCGCGGCGCGGGGCGAAGGCGGACGCGGTGACGGGCGGCGGGCGGCGCGCGGTCAACACCCGCCCCAAAGTCCTCACTAGCTGCGCAAACACACGCGAGAACATAGTCGACGACGGCGGCGGCGGCGGGTCCAGAGGACGGTGCGGGTGGTGATGGCGACGGATCCCGCGACAGTGATTAAACTGTCGCGTCGGGGGTGGAGGGCGAGGCCGCGCCCGGCCAGGGGCGTGGCTGGGGAGGGGGTGGGGGTGGGGCGCGCAAACAGTTGGGCGTGGCGTAGCGCGGTGGCGAGCCACGAGCCTCGGGCCTGGGCTGGCCGCACCTGTCGCAGCGCTCGTCAGCTGCGTTGACGCTGACGTACGCGTGACTGCGAGAGGAAAAGAAGTTCAATTGCCACTTGCCGGTTCGTTGCTGTCGACATTTCGGGCCGGATACTACGCCGAGGCCGTGGGAAAGGATTATTAATCGTTCGCGGTGTTTATCTTTCGAAATTTATTGGACTGTATGTATCCGAAACTCAATCAAGAAGAAGAACGCGTTGCTAACAACGGAATGACGAGATTTTCAGTTCGAACTGTTCAATTAAATGCTTTCAACATCTCAAAAGGGAAAAGGGCGTTTTTAGAAAAATAAAATTAATTTGTTCAAGAAAGTTTGTTCAAAAAAATCTGTTTATTAAAAAAAGTTCAATTGCCTCTTCTCGGTTAATTGCTGTCGACATTTCAGAGCAGAAACTACACGAAGTCGTTCCAATGTATTATTAATCATTCGTAATATTTATCATACGACATATATTATACTACACATATACGAAACTCAATCATGAAGAATAATGCGTTGCTAGCTAGGGAACGAAGATATCTGCAGTTTGAAGTGTCCAACGTAATGATTTCAACATCCCAAGAGGGAAAAAAGCTGTTTTAGAAAACAAAAAAATTGTTTGTCAAATGTTCGTTCAAAAAAGTTCTATTGCCACTTTCCGGCTCATTGGTGTCGACATTTTAGACCGGAAGGCACGTTGAAAGCGTTGAAAATGATTTGTTAATCATTCGCAATATTTATCTTACGAAATGCTACGTGGAACTACACGTATCTGAAATTATATCAAGAAGAACGCGTTTCTAACGAGAGAACGAAGAGATCTTGAATTCCAGCTCTCCAATTTAATGGTTTCAACATCTTAAGAGAGAGAAAGGTTGTATTACTAAACGAAAATTCAGTTGTTACAATTGTATTCTTTAAGTTTAAAGACGATTATTCCATATTGGGGAATCTGATGTAGGGAATTCTTCCTTTTTTCTTTGGGTTATTTTTTTTCCAAATAACTAAAGGAAGAATATTAAAAAAGAGTACATTTACTAATTTATTTCTTAGTGGAATTAAAAAAACATCCCAAAACAATTACTTACGTACACCTTACAACCATACGTTTATGAACACATTAATGAAATAATTTTTGTATAAGTTTGATAACTTCTTCACAGAGAGTTGTACTTCAGCAGTAAAAGTTTCTTTAAGATCATACTTGTTGACATATCCAGTTAGGTATCCCTAATTGTTTCTCTGTACTCCAAGTAAACGAGATTTTTAACGTCTCTTAATTCTCAGTATACGTGAGGTAACTTCATTCTACTGCTTCACGGTGGGAATCATAAGCGAGTCCTCGCTTGGAGGGAGGTCCATATACAACGAACAACTCGCAAATGCACAGTTGCTTGACTTGAATCACCCTGGAGGCGCTTTACCTTTCAGATGCTCTGAATTTTGCGCAGTGAGACACTTTCGAACGACAAAAAGAGTATCCGTTGTGAATATTCACCACGAACTCGATTCTCTTGACGGAGAAAGTTCGATAAATGTGTGACTCTCAACACTGACGGAACGATTTTACTTCGTGGCGTCATTAAATTCGTACTGGGCATCGGAGAGAGATCGTTAACATCAGAAATTGCTCAGTCAGTCAAGAATATAATCAATACTTACATCTTCTTACTGTTGATACTTTATAGCATTACTTGGTCATTGTTCTCGTGGCTAGCTGTTGGTCAGCGAGATCGCTTTCTACTACGCGGCCCCAGGTTTGATTCCACGTGGGGCAATATTACAGTGTGCGTTTCCTTACAATTTTCGAGTATATGTTGCTGTGTGACGATGAGAAAATTCACTTTTTAGGTTGAAAAGACCGAAATACAGTGTGGGGATGTGCAAATCACACGTAACCCCCTTAACCCATGGCCGCGAGGCAGGGATGTCGCTGGTAGGCCTAAGCCCGTTCACGGACTGTCGCACTAAGTACATACATACATATATACATACATAAATACATACTCTGGTTATTACCCTGTAATTTTTAAGTTAGTTTTGTTCTCGTCTCTGAAAAATAGTTAAAATTGCATAGTTGTTCAAATTAACACATCTTAAAAGCCATACATGTCGCAATTCACTTAAGCCATACCTTAAGATATCTGAATGTTAACAATTATATAAATTGCGGGTCATTAGGGATACCTTTGGGAGAATATTTGGAGAACATTTCAGAGAATATTTGGGAGACTGTTTGGGAAAACATTTGGGGAACATTTGGGGGGAACATCAGGAACCATTTCGATGAACGTTTGATAAACATATACGAGAGCATGTGTGGGGATATTTAGGGAACATCTGGGAAAACATCTGAGAGAACATGTTGAGAACACTTTGGACATTGGGAGAGCATTGTGGAACTTGTGGAAATCGTTTGAGACAATATTTGTAGAATTTTCGGGGGAAAGTTTGTAGTGAATATGCAGAGAACTTTCATGAACAGCCAGAAAACATGAAGGGGAATTTATGGAGAACGTATGGAGGTACGTGCGTCGTTACGTGCCGGAAACGTATAATAAACGTACGAGGGAATATTTGAATAAAAAAGAACTTATACGCTGAACTTACGGGAGGACCTATTGTGAACATGTGACAGAACATGTGGTGAACATGCGAGACTCAAAAAATAAGGAACATTTTAGGGCTTTTGTTTGTGTACGCTTAAAAATAACCCTCATTTTATTATTCAGGAAAAGTGGTGCACGTTTAGATATCACGTGAAAAATTCAACCACTCACAACTTTCCAGTTTCATTCCAATTTCTACATTAGTGGCACTAGAAAAACATTGGCAGCTACTGTATGGCCTGTGTAAGTTCATGTTCAAAGCAGTATTTGCGACGACAAACATATAATTTTGTTCGGAAAATAACAGAATGCTGATTTACTACACACCCTCCGGCAAATGACGTGGGGGGGGGGGGGAGAGGCATCAGAAAGCATAGTATGCTACACGCTAGGGTTGTAATAGAAATAACAACTCTTCCTCGCATCAAAGAGAAATATATCTCTGTGACAAGGGACGTTCTTGTGATGACAGCGCAGGTTGAACTTTAGTGAAAAATATTCTTTTAAAAATGTATATTGTTGATGCCAGAATCCGGATTATTGCCACTAATTTCAACATATATATTTAATATGCAATACGGGTAAATGATAACAATAGTTTCTCCTGCCATTATTAAAACATAACAAGGTAAAATAATTATTTATTTACTATTAAAGAAACAAATTGGGGAAATATTATTTTGTTGAATACTGTGTTTAAATACGTATTTTCATAAGTGGCGCACTCGCGCGCGTGTGTGTTTAGTTCAAAATCACGGAATCTTGGAACTACTAAGTGATCATCACACTGCCTCGTTAGTTATCACTGAAAGGCAGATTGAAAGACTAAAGAACTGTTTTGGGACATATATGAATATCCATACTTCCGTGCGGATACAAATTAAAAATATCTCTTGAAATGAATTTTCAAGAGAAATCTTTATAGATATAGATCATAATGATATTTTATGTAGAAATGCTTCATTTCTGCTCTGCAGTTTCTTTCTTCTTTCAGGTTTTTTTGTTATAGTGACTGGAAGCACCGAATATATTTGTAAGAAAAGCCAAAGAAACAATTCTCTTTGTTTGAAAACAAACTCACAAAAAAGCAAATTTGTGAATTAACGTGATTGGGCGCACTTTACGGTAAACTTGAATCGCGAGCAATTGTGTGATCGCTTCCGATTTTAGACCGTTAGCATCTTAGCCTTCTAGTCTTAGAGATACGCATTAAATTACAATGAAATACACACTGCGGAGAAATTGAAAAATTACAACAAAAAAACACATTCAACGGGAATCTGTGATTCTTGGGCCAAAACTGTAAAGGAATTACTTTTTGCACATATTATGAGGAACATGTTGGTGTGATTTTCATAAAGAAATTATTTTAAGAAGGTGATCGGTTTGACAGATCGGCAAACAAACTAACGCCGTCGTGCGATGGTATTGCAATAGATGGTGATGAAAAACATTTACTAATAAGCTAATTAAACGAATGCATTGACAAATTGTGTGCCTGGTCATAACCAACAGTTATATTGTCGGCAGTAGCCAAGAAATAGCTATCAAAGCAGTCCCTTCTCATAATAATCTCTCAATACCACATGAAATGACGCATTCATATTCAAAGTAATATTTAAAGTAGTAGTTGAATTGGATTGTCGTGACGTGTTGTGAAGTGTATTGAAATAGACAAGTGAAGTGCAAGTGTAGTGAAGTGATGTGCAGTGTATTTAGAAAGTTAGTTTTTATTAGTTAAAATATCTGGGTGGGGCAGTCATGAAATGTAGAGTTAATGCTGTTATTCTAATTATTGTCTTTTAGTTATCATTTTATTAATTATTATTATTATTATTATTATTATTATTATTATTATTATTAATATTATTATTATTATTTTATTACTCATATTGTCTTAAAATGATTTAAAATTACATTGTATCAATATTCCTAACTGTAATATGTTAATTGTAGTGTCGTTCCACCAGGTTGTATAAACTTACCTGCAGAACAAATAAATCTATCTATGCTGTTTATAAGAACAACTGCATGGATTGCAACTCGGGCAGACCCAGCAAGAAGTGTTAAAAACGCTTTCCCAGACGTGGAACGGATAAGCGGGCGGCAGTTTTGGGCGTCGCCGCAAGGAGAGATCTCCGCAGGCGGGCGGGCAGCTACCGCTGGCGTCGCGGGCGGGGGCGGGGTGGGGTGTGGGAAGGGAGTAGGGGAGGGGAGAAGCGTTCGCGCGTCGTGTTTGGGGAGCCGCGACGGGTCTGTGTTTCAATTTGGCGCGCCTCAGCCGATGTGGCGGAGTGGGCGGTCGCGCGCCTGATAGACTGCTGGCGGCGGAGGAGGCGGAGGGCGGCGTCGGCCAC
>BOPP01000031.1:6947935-6961449 GCA_017312745.1 Gryllus bimaculatus
AAGGGGGAAGGAGGGGAAGGGAGGGGAGGGAACGCGAGGCACGCGCGTCTGGGCGCCCGCAATATCGGACGTGCGGCGCATCCTCCTTCCCCACCTTGGGTCCGCCCCTGCGCCCATCCCCAACCTCCCGCGCCCGCCCCCAACTGCGGCTCGGGCAGGAGTTGCAGGCGCGCTCGCTCGAGTGACGCGACCGCTTTGGGGCTTCAGCCGCGTCCCACGTGACCACGCGCTGGCTCTTCGTTATTCATAATTAACCAGGAACTGATATGGATGTTTTTCTTCCTCCCTTCTGCTTCTCATCTTCCACATCCCCCTTCCACGTCTCATCCTTCTTTTCCTTCTCATCCTCCTCCCCCTTCTCATCCTCCTCCCCTTCTCATCTTCCTTCCCCTTTCCCATCCTTCTCCACCTCCTTCCCATCCTTCTCCACCTCCTTCCCTTCCATCTCCTCCTTCCCATCCTCCTCCTCATTCCTATCGTCCTCCCCCTTCCTATCCTCCTCACCCCTTCCCACCCTTCTCCCCCTTCCCCTTGTTTAAATTAAAATTTCTAAACAATCATAAAAATTCCGCTGTCATATGTAAGTTCTTCACATCAAATCTACTTTGCAAACAGATCTGGCACACGACAATGGTCTACCCGCTCTGTGCATACTCCGCATTGGAGTCACAACTACTCTCCTCATCTTATCACCGCCCACGCAGACTTCTCCCAACGCCTCAGCCGCACTCCTCCTCCTCCACTCCGCTGCAACAAATCTCGGCGCCGGGAAGACGCCTCCGTGCAAATCGGTTTGCCGGCAAAGCGCCCGCCGGTAAACTGCGGCCCTATCGCTGCGATACGATTGATTCCCAGCGAAGGGGAAAACGCGACTAAGGAAACACGCTCCGGGAGACACGGCGCGCCTTCTTGCCGAGCGAGCCCCGCCCCCCCCTCCCCGCGCTCTCTTATCACCGTTCTTCTCCCCTCCCTCCTCCTCCCTCCGTCCCGCCCCGCACCGGGAGAGGTGGCTCAGGGCACCAAATGATGGCATTGCAATGTCCCTGATCGGGAGGATCTGAGATTTGAGCCCCGACGCTGGCAGTGTTTTCGACAGTAGGTACATAGCTAGGTCGAGTTCAGTCGGTGTCTGGAGGAGAATTGAGGAGAGAGCGGCCGCTTTGATCAGTGGTTTCTCCGATTAACGCCAAGGGGAATACCGGAGCAGTGCCAACGGACCGTTCGCGATTTTTCCTTCCCTTCCTCGTCCTATCCTCACCCATTTCTTACAGACATTTATATGCACTACAGTACCACGTAAGCTGGGAGACCGATTGGGAGATTAGTGCTTGTCCCGTCGAGGACGTAGAGGAAAAACTCGACTAGCTGACGGTAGGTCGGCAATGGATCTCAGTATCCAGCGAGGGAGTTGCACCGCCACCTATTCCCGAAAACAACTTCAGCTACACTAACGCGAACAATGACCTTAGTAGTCGCTGAGCCCGAAGACACCAATCAATTAAAAACTCGCTGCTCTGCGAGCTCCGTCATGCACCCGTGGAGAAATGGCTCAAATCGGGAGGATGTAGTCCCGACGATGGCAATATTTTTGACACTAGCCAGATAGATGGTCGAATTCATTCGCGGTCTGGAGCAGAATTCTATCGGCCGGATGCTCTGATCGGTATTTTTCTATTGTTTGAGAAATACTTGGTGGGAAAAATCTGGTGGGAAAACTAGTGGATGGTAGTTCGGTGCCTTCACTATCCAGCGAGGAAATATCACTGCTACACGTCGAAGAAACCAACACGCACTACACTTACGGGAACAACGACCTGATCCGTTGGCAAGCTCGAAATTACTAGTCAACAAATCAAAAAAGTCGCCCCGTTGCTCCAAGAGCCACGTCCCATCTCACCTGGACGCCTGCGCGACTTACCTCCAAATCCGTCTCCTCTTCCTCCTCCCCTTCCTCCTCTCCTTCCTTTTCCCCTTCCTCCTCCTCCCCCTCATCCTTCTTCTCCTCATCCTCCTCCTCCGACATTCCCTCCAGCTGCGACGATATGCCTGCTGCCTCCAGGGCCGCTCGACTTCCACACGGCTGTGTTCAGGCGTGCCAACCCCCGCCCCCCCCCCCGTGAGCCGGCTCGCTCCTTTGGCCACCGACCAAATGTTTGTCGAATCTTTCCCTCCACCTGCTGGCGTCGACACGTAATCTATCTCGAAACGGAGTCGACTACGCCCCGCGCGAACGCACGCTGCCGGGCAGCGCGGCTGCTGCAGCTGCCGCCGCCGGGATGTCGACAGAAAGGAGCGCGCTTTACAGCGGATTCGATTCGAATATTTGTCTGGCGTCGCCGCCGACGAACGGATATAAAGAGGCATTTTTAATTTCATTGGCGGCCGCGCGCGCAGATCGCGGGGGTGGAGGGGGTTGGGGGACTGTGCGGGGGGTTGGTCGGCGAAGTGGAGGCGGGGGATGGATTAACGGTGCCCCGCAAACAGGAGGGATGTCATTAATTTTAATACGTGGAAGCCTGCGACAACGACAGCTTAAGCACGAGGAATTGATATATCGGCGAGCTTCCTCGTGGGCCCAGCGCATTGGAAACGCGATGATAAAAGCGAATATGTGCGGCGAGTGGACTGTTTAGAGAGAAACAAACTGTTCTTTTTCAATGAACCTTCCGACACGGACAACTAACAATTTGCTCAATAAAGGTCCAGAAGATTCAAATTTAGACTAAGAAGTTAATACTACGGATATACGAAAGATTAAAAAGTGTAAATGGAAACGCTCTTCCAGCACAATTTTTCATTTGTTCAGCAATGGTCTATTTTTGCGGCACTAGGTAAATGACTGCTGGCTGTTTGAAAGTTGTTCGAGTAAGAAAGAACTACTTCATGGACTACTATAATGGTACAATAATAATTATGTTTAGTGTAAACGTAATGAGTTGTATAACAGAGAAAGTTACTTTAGAAATCAAAGAGTAAACTCTCTAAAATGAGCTACTTGAATTTCAATGGTAAACATTACACTAGTACTCTGTTCCACGTAACGAAAAGTCTCTATAGCGAAAAAACTTCTCGGAGACTTGAGATGCGTTATTAAGAGTTAATAATTAACTGAATAATACAAAATCTAAGAGACGTAAAATTACAACAATTAAATACGTAAAAATGTCAATACAAAGAGGGAGGAAGCATCGAAACAGAAGAATGAGCGGGACATAAATGCAAGAGAAAATTAAGAGCGCAAGGAACCGAAATAACGGAGGGAATGTGACCAATTTTAAAAGAAAGGAACTCAATGAGGAAACGTTGGGCGGAAAGGGCAGGGAAAAACAATCCAACTAGCGCAGCGGACGCGAGGCAGAGCGAAAGCTGCGGGCGCCGCCGAGAGCGACAAAGGCAATTTGGGAGAGCACGGCGAGAGTCGTCGATGTCAAAACACCTATTGACACGCGGCGCGAGCCATTGCGCGCGACGCAGCTCACCCGTTGCCAAGCATCGCGCGTCCACGCGCCCGCGCGCAAGATTAGCGCGAATATTTACACTTTCCCAGCGGGCGGCGGGCGGCGGTGTTGGGTGCAGATGCCGCGGAACGCGGAAACGATACACGAGCGCGTTTCATTCTTTGAGGCCGGCCGACACTTTCGCGCGCTTGCCCCGGCCAACGACACCGCCACCAGGGCCCGTGCTCCCGCCCGCCCCGCCGCCTCCCTCCCTCCCCGCGCCGCGCTGAATATTCACGCTTTAACCTTTGTCCTTTCACAACGACAGCCCGTAGCCCTCCCCCTCACGTCCCCGACCGCCCACCACACCACCCACCCGTGCGCGCGCGCGCGCTTCTGGAGGTATGTTGAGGACAATGGACCCCTAATGCCCGCAGAATTATGGAACAACCAAAACAAACTCGGAGGATTAATTGCAACAGAATAATTCCTCGACGACTGATGCAAAAAATACATCACAGAAAAGAAGGCTGCTTTCTCGTGCTTTCTTTAGAAAGAAAGATAATGTCCCCCGAAGGGAACATAGCATTAAGAGAAAAAAAAAATAATTACAATCAAGGAATATTGTATTAATTTACGGGGTATACAACAAGGTTTACTTCATTACTTGTACAAGGGAAAAAACTGTCGCAAATTATACTCTGAAAAGAAGGAAAAGCGGGTTTCCTAATTGTGGATGTTTTGGAAGAATTGTTTGGCCCTGTGCGTGACATGCTTTGAGTAGGTTACCCACGTAGATATACGGTCAGCGTTTTCAGTAATAAAACTGTCAAGAATGTCCTGACCCATTCCTTTTTTAAGAAAACGGAAAGCTCAGATGAGCTTTCTTTTTTCAAAAATAATAATAATAAATTATAAAATTGGTAATTATATTTCATTACATTAAATGTTTAAGTTAACTAAGTAAATTATAGTAAAACGCTCAATTGATATTCAAAGAAAGTTCATTTTTTTACACGGGAAAAAATAGTCGTATAATATCCCCTGCCAATATATATTTCTTATAATATATAAATAAACAGTAACCAAGTATGAGAATGCGGTCGAAAAAGGACAAGATCACCAAAGAAAAATGTTAGTATTATGTGTTTTCTCCAATTGAATCATGCATTTTAAGCAGTAGTAGTAACTGAATTACACATCTGAAGAAAAATAAGAAATATCCATACGAAAATGAAACTAGCGTATTTATATTTAATTTATTAATGAAAATTTTTCTTCAAACTTTTCTAAATACCATTTCCCTTTGTACCATTAAAATGGGTTAACGACCCTCAAATATCACGAATTTCTTTATTCGTTTTATATCATGTTATTGTAAAATTTATAATAATATTTTGTTGATCATAAAAGATGTTTTGAAATGTTATATTGAACATTACATGAAAAGTATTTTAAAATGTCAGTGTGGTTCAGTACAACAAACTTCAGTCAATTTTGAACCAATTTCGAGAAATAAATGTATATTTATTTTCTTATCCGATATTAAAAGAATAACACAACAATTTTTATCTCCACAAATATTCACAAATTGTGACCCACATAAAGTAAAACTATGTGCAAATAACTCCTTATGTATAACAAAGAAACAAAACACAATAAGAAAGAATTTAACTTTTTCTATATTGGATGGATTTTTAAAATCAAAATAAATAACTAGTGTCATTTCGTGTTATTCTAAGTTTAAATTAAAGTATTCTGCAACAATATTTAATGAATAATGTGTATTTTTTTCATTTATAAAATTCTATCAGATATCTTAAGAACCTTCCTCAGAAGAGTAGAATTAGTTCAGAAACCCACAATTTCATTAAAGAAAGTCACACAATACAACATTTAGAATAGTTTCAGCCAATAAATTTACAATTGAAATTCCTGATGAAAAAATAGAGTGGTTGTTTTAACTGAAATGTATGCAAAATTATTATTTTTTTGGTATCTATTATTCTTCTCTTTTGCCTCCCACTCGAAGTACATTACAAGTTCTTCCGCAGTGCATCAGACCTTCTGTGCCGTCGCCCTTCTTTACGACCAACATTAGACATGTCAGTTACTGAAGAACACTGAATATTATACAATACGCGGAAGGTTTCTTGATATTCCACAGCGGGGGGAGGGGGTGCGAAGAGAAGGATGCTTAAAGGGGGTACCAACTATGGGTATGATCAAAGCGTGGCAGGTGGAATGCGATTGTTTCGAAGATACGAGATGGATTTCGAAGGTACGAGTTGATGTACTAAACTGTAACTTGCCGTTCCGTTCCGAGTCGAACATAAGTATCTCAACTGGCCGTGCTATTCAGCGCTGAGGAAAGACTAGCGTGCTCGTATATCAAGAAAATTTGAAGAAAAGAAAAATATACCTGTAAGGGCTGTGCAGACCGTACCAAGTCTATCCTTACAATTTGATTCAATTAATTTCACGTAGCATTACAGTATAAATCACCTTACCTTCTCCAATTTCTAACTTTTCAAATTCAGTTCATGTCCTTCGAGGTTAAAGTGATTGCAAATTAACTCGTATCCTTTCAGTGTCTCAATCCATTGAATTGAATGAATGCCTTATTTTACGTGGCGAGACTCGGGCCATCAGACCCGCTCTGCCGTCTGACGACGCAAACTTCGCTACGCTCCTTTCACCAACTAGCAGAGGAAGGAGGTATTTCTTGAGCGAGAAACAGGCAATTTTTTGAATTTAGCTCAGAGGCTACGTCATTTAGGCTTGAGGATCTTTTACATACAAGTAAATCTACTAACATGGGACAGCCGGCTTTACTTCCCTTCCGAAGAAGGGCGTAAGAAGGATTTTTCGGCCTTAAAAATCCACGGTTTCGATCGGGTTTATACCCGACAACTTAGGTTTACCAGTCCTAATCGTTACACCATCGCCGCGTTACACCATCCATAACCTTAAACCGGTATCGGTCTTGGGGAAACTCTCAACCACCTGACAGTTTCGCCTTTCAAGCGGGAGCATCGCGACGGTCTAGCGACCCCTGCGGCGGCAAAGAGCACGCGCAAGACGACTGCGGCGGAGGCGACGGCGGCGCGGGCGGCTGCGTTTCACGCGCGAGCACCACGCTGCGAGTGGCGGCGGTGGTGGCGGCGTCTCTGCGTCAATTACGTAATAATGAGAACATATGAATCTCATGCATATGGATCCGTCAATGCATTTATGCAAATGCCGCGTGAGCGCGCGCGCACGGGCCCTCTCGCTGTCCCCAACCCCCACCCCCGACCGCTGCGGTGCGGTGTGCGGCCCCGCCCCTGCGCGGTCCGCGGTCGGTGGGCCGCGCTAGTGCCGGCCTCACGGCGGCGGCGTGGTGGTGGTGGTAGCGGAGACGGCAGTGGCGGCGGCGAGGGGGTGGTGGTGGTGGTGGCGGTGATGGCGGTGGTGGCGGCGGCGGTGGCGGCGGCGGCGGCGGGGCGGCGGCGGGTGGTGGTGGTGGTGGTGGTGGTGGTGGTGGCGGTGGTGGTGGGCGGTGGCGGGGGGGGGCGAACGGGCGGCAACAGAGGCGCACTTGGGTTATATGACTCGGCGGCGAATGAGGGCGAGAGTGCGAGAAGGGTAGGGAAACGGTGGGAGGAGGCTGTATTGTGTTGCGTGCGCTACAGGGTTAGTAGGTCTTCGGGTGAAGGGGATGAGAAGAGAGGGTCGTGAGATGGGGCATTTCAAGAATTGGGGCGTGGAATGCGGTGTGTGATGTGATGCAAATGGAAAGGACAGACTTGCATTGAACATTATTGGGAGGTTATACCTATGGCTCGAGATGTGATAAGGTAGAAAATTGCTAATAAATGTTCACTGAATACAAAGGAAGGTGAAACAAAATAACTTATATACTACTAGTGGATCATACACTACAGAATACGTGATTATTAATCTGCTTTTATGCTAAAATCTGTGAAAATTGTAATAGATGAAATTCTTTCTCGTGAGTATAGGTTTGTTCTATGTCCTTGGTTTTGACATGCGTGTCAAGTATTCTATTGTTAAAACGTTTGGCCCTCGTGTTTGGCCATGCATTCCTTATAACACGGTCTGGGAGAAGTTTGGTTTACTTAGCCGAGATTACGTTTAAGTAATAATTCCGGCCTATATTTCACAATCGCATAAGCAGAATATGCAGCAAAGACGCTCTTCACTCTTGGGGGTACGTTGAGTTGGATAGAGCTTCTGTTCAGGGGCGCTTGAGTCAGCACAAACTTATAAAATCATGAACGCTCCTCTACGTGCGACAGACATACGCACATCACCATTGTGTCATGCTTATATTCTTCGCGCAAGTTTTATCGAAATCGGATGAACGGTACAGCCGGGCATAAATACGAATCTTGACATTTTTATAGCATTGAAGCCCTTGAATAATCATGTATACTACTTTATGAATTAAAAGATAAAAGAAAACAGAACTCACAAAAGAAAAACTGAGAAATTGAAATATCGGCAGAAATCCCTTCGATGATTCGAAGGAAATGATTACAAATTAAAAAGATGGAATGGAAAAAGATGAAACGTGGAATGGAACGAAATAATTTAGGATGTACTCGACATCAACCTCATGTTAGAACAAAATAGATATTTTACAATATGGACTGGACTAAAAGGGAGTACGGCTAATATCTGAATTTTAGTGGAGTAAAATACAGATATTAGCAGAACTTGTGCTTCAAAATTGTGATGGATGAAACTTACACACATATAAAGGAGATAATGAACTAACAAGAAAAATGTATAGCATGATGGCTGAACGACTTCTCAAAGAATTTCTGCGATTCTTAGTTTTGTTAAACACTGTCTGCTTTTCGTTCGTTTTACATGAGACGACAATTCACATTGATAGATACTCGACAATTTTCAAGGAGATATTACTTTCTACATATTATAAAACATGATGTAACGCAAAGACATCAATATTGCTGTCCAAAATATAGATGTAGAAAAATGTTTGAGGCATCCAAAAGTAGGGAAAAAGTCATCAGTATGGAGCAACGAGACGTTGTCGCGACGATTATATTTTTAGGATAGCATCGAACAAATAAGAAAATGGGGGACAAATGTAAATTACATTTTACAAAAAAAATGGTCATATGAGAAGCAAAAAAACGGAGAAAATACATACGTTTCATTACAAAACATAAATCTGGAAAAAGGTCTTGAAGGATAAATAGTAGTTTCAAGATAAATAGAAATGAATGTACTTGTTGGATTTTTTATATTCGGAGGAGTACAATAAACAGTAACACTTTGACAATACAATCATAGTTATGTGAATACTATCGATACTGAATAACACGACTGCAACGAAAGTAGAATTATGAAACATGTAATTGAATACGTGTCAGATTCATTTTTGAAAGTAGAAGCTTACGCCTTTCGGTCCTCCCCTGTTCTGTACTTGTCACATTTTCTCTGCCTTGCTCGTCATGAATGATAAAATGAATGCCAAACAGAGTGAAAGACGATTAAACCTGAATAATTTGTGAATGTTTTGGTGGTAATGAAGGCAAAAGGTCATTCTATGAGGATAAACTGTCCCATAAGAACATTAAAGGTAGTGAAAAAGCAGATTTTACTGATAATCTGCAACAATGCTTGAAGTTTCTTGAGACTCTGAGTTACCTTAAAAGAGTTTAATGATCTCAAAGTTAAGCATTGGAACTCACAATAGAAATCCGCATGGTCAAAACTGAATCTAGCTAGAAAAACAGTCACAGAAGCGTTCCCAAAATTCAACATCACAATATATCAAGTTATCTTCACTAGATTAAGGATTGGACATTTCAACTTTACTCATGGCTACGTGATGAAAATCGATCCTATACCATGTCCCAAACGTAGAAGGATCTTATCAACCACATGCCTCATCCAAGAAGATTACTCTACTTAAAACCTTCCAATTTGGACGTTGGACGTTGGACCGTTCAACGTAATACGTATAATACGAATCTACATCTTATTTGTGACCTAGCGCTCGCTCAACCTCGACACCCGAAACTTTGCTGGAAACTTTGAAAGGAAAGGTAACGAAACAATACAGTGTACCTATACCTAAACAAAATTCACGCAAGAGTAATTGAAAAGGAATGCCTCAAAGTTGGTGTTAAGCCTAGGAGAAGGTTTGATCTCATTCGACAGGATTTTCTCTGTACGTGTATATTGAGGCTATAAATCGAAAGCTCTTGCGATACGAGTTCATATATGAAGCTAGATGTGTGAATTGCGTGCGGGCTGGGCGGGATGGGTAGGGAGACGTTCCTACGTAATTCTCAATATTGTTTCGTTGATGAACGTAAGTTAGCAATGATATCTGTACTAAGTATTCACATTTGCATCTTATTTTTCTTGGAAAAAATTAAGGAAAATATCATGTTAAAAATTACATATAATGCTGAAACCAATTGTCTCGGGAATTTTATGTCTCTTACAATTTGTTTGAGACAAGTTGTGATTAATTCTTACAATGCAAATAACCTGAGTAGTCGTATAGTATTGTAGTCGTTCGTAAATGAAATAAATTTCTTCGCAAATACCAACCTAAATTTTGATACTTGAATGAATTTTCTAAAATTTATATCTGGGGTGTACTTATTGTACGGATATGAAGGATGGTCACTTTTACAAAAGAACAGGAGTTGTTTGAAAGCTTTTGTGATGTGGTAGTAGCGAAGAATATTGAAGGTTACCTGGGCAGAAACAATTTCTAATAAAGTGGTTTTAGAAAATGTGAAGGAGAAGAAATTAATACTACAAAAACAATTTGGAACTGAAAAGCAAAACTATTTGACACACATTTTCAGACGTAACCAATTCTTATGGTTGGAAAAAGAAGAAGAGGGAGATCTAGAAAAGACGTTTTAGAAGAACTTCAAAAAAACTACACTTATAAAAAATACAAATTATACAGAGATGAAGAGGGCAGTAGATAATAGATTATCGTGGTGGTACTGACAAGGCACTTTCTCCGTTTAAGATGATATTGTAATTTTTTCCCCCTGAAAATGCATTAGTATGGAGACGATTCAAGTAGCTAGTGTTGCAAACGCTAAATACGGAAAGGAAGCAATACCATTCAAAACCAATTGCACATGTAAAGAAAAACTACATTTTCCCAAGCGCATCGGATATCAGAGTCGCTGATTCCTGGGCCTTGTCAGCGGCGGAAACACATGTCACGTCCACCGGCCGGGGCGGGGAGCGGCTGGAACAGGTGCAGCGGGGGGAGGGGGCAGGGAGCAAGTGCGCGTCGGCGCTGGCAGGGGGCGCGCGACAAGGCGCACATGGCAACGCCGTCCCCGAAGGGGGCGGGGCGCGACATCAGGGCTAACGGCGATGCGGAGAGGGGGTGCAGGAGTCGATCTGGGAAGATGGAACGTGGTGCTCGTCCGAGGAACACGCAATTGCAGTTGCAATATAAATCGGAAATGAAGAAATGCTGAATTACTGCCGATTTCTCCTACGTATAAATCAAATACTTCCTCACAACCTAGCTTACAAAAAATGTGAACATTTTGAAAATCAGTATGTGTATCAATATCCAACAAGTGCTAAGTATATTTCTCCTTCATCTCCATCTCCTTCATAATCTTTATCTTCTTCATCTTCTTCTCAACTGTCAACACAAGGCAGCTATTCTTAATTTGCAGTCCTCTCCGCTGCCTGTTAAGTCCTTTATATCTTTGTACGATCCTGCTCTAAAGTATTCTCTCAATCCATACTAGAAAGTCTTCCTCTTCTTTCCTGGCAATCACATCCAACAAGTAACCAATAAAACAATTTACCCTACAGAAATTTCCTGAAGAGTTAATTAAATGCTTTTTTTCTTAGCTGTAAATATATTTTCTCTCACTTTCAGAAAACTTCGTTCGTCAGACGTTATCTTTACCATCGTTTTCCTGCACCAGAGACAAAATATATTAAAGCGAGAATATTGCAGACACCTGACATCGAACGTGAATGAAAACTAGATGATTTGGTAGTTCCTAGATCATGAACTTGTAATAATACAATGTAATAAAATTTAAAATATAAAACAAGTACGTCTTCATACGATGGAATTCATCAAGACACTCATTCCGGCAAGTACGTTTATGTAATTATCAAATTACACGAGTTTAGTGATGTAATGTTTGGGTTCTATCTATATTTATTATACATTTCGTGAAATCAATAAGGACTAAATAACTAAAATACTTTTGGCATACAATAATTTTTAATGAAAAGAGAGTAAACCTGCTACAATAGTGTTTTGCAGTTTTTATCTTGTTATTGTTGAAAACAGACAACAATTTTCTCCACACCATTAACCTAATTCAGAAATAATTTGGAGCAAAAATTAGGCTGCTTCCAATACTTCGCAATAATTACTGTAGAAACGGCATAGCCATCAAACTAGCATCGCCTCCTATTCAAAATAAGTTGTACCATAACGTTACAATAATTTTGAGTCAGTTTTTCATATTTAAAACTATTAGACATTAAAAATTTCAAGATACTTAGTCGATAGTTGAAAATAAGTCAATTAAAATGAACTCAACACGTAAAATCAGAGATTCCACCTAAGTATACAAATGCTTTTTTCAGCTTGGTAATAAAATTGTTACATTGTTGATAATACCACCTTCGTAGAAAAATGCCCCTCACAAATAAAATGACACATTTTAATAGTTAAAAAAGCTAAATAGCTGTGTTTATCATTGTTAAAGTTATTACACCCATTTTCTCTTAATGCCGACTCATTGTTAATTTGATGTGTTTCCAAATTAAAGGAGTTTAAATCTTTGACCCTCTCCCTGAAATAATATCCGAGAGAAACGTATTACCTACATAAGAGTGCACAAATTGACACAATCAAGTATTCATAAAATAATTTTATGGGAGACTGAATGATTTAACAATTGTATAGGCTTCCGACTTCCAACAAGCATGAAATCATTTGTTTATCTAGTAAAAAAAACAATTAATTTGTTTTGAAATTTAAAAACAATTCTAAGCGCAAAAAATACCCTCTACTACACGTAGTGTTATAAAACCTCAGAACAATTAGTTGGAACAAAAGTCTCAACGACGAATAAATTATTTCCTTTTGATATAACGACGAGAACATATAAAAATATTTGATATGTTATTCAGGTTTAGGACAACTTGAATTTTTGCCAAACCGCGCACGAATTGAAATTTTTCCACAGACATATCATCACCCATCATAAGTCTCCTACGCAACAACTAATAATATTTAACATTGAACCAGACTACTTTAACATAAAGTACGTCCAGAAGAAAACCTGCAAATCTTCTATCGTAACCATACTAAGAAAAATTGCTAACATACGTAGAAACGTAAACAGAAGTAATTACTTGTTGAATATATGTATCAAATAATTGTTTCGTGAACATGCTTCCTTAACCCTTGACTGAATGGCTTGAACCCAGCCGAAATTATTCCAAAGGACACAAAGCGAGTAGAAGCACACATTAACGTGTTCGCAAATTCCACATCAAGAAACGCCCTCCATTTCCCCGACGCGGAACAGCCCCAAAACAACAAACGGCGGCGAAACCTCTCTGCGCGCAACAACGCGCCATAATTCCCGCGCGGGGGCCACCCGGTCGCGGGCCCGACCGAAAACAGCGCAGCGGGCCCCCTGGGGAGTGGCGCCCAGCGGCTGTAACGCTCGCAAATACAAACCCATAAAAGCGATTTCATTTAGCATAACGGCGAAAGCGGGCCGCCCGTCCGGCGAGACCCGGAGTTTTGCATGCGCGACGCTGGCGCGCGCGCGCTCGCGCTGGCGGGCGCGGAACCGCGACTTATCACGCGCGCCGGGGCCTCGCACAGTAGCAGCCGCCGCCGCCGTCGTCTCGATTCGGTTGTCGAGTAATCTGCGGCCCCGCTGCGACGATCTCGGGCGCGCGCAACCCCCGCGCCGGAATGGCCCCACGCGCTTTGTGGCAGCGAGCGGGAGCATTCGTGCGGCGCGGACAAGGGCGGGGGCGAGCGGGGCGGTACGCGGGGGT